>OY720451.1:11560162-11760162 GCA_963082715.1 Harpalus rubripes
TTTGTTACAAGCCTAATTATTACTAACGAATATATTCATTGTCTTTCAGGTATCTCGGGGAGGCTGGCACTCCCTCGACATAACCTCCGCAGTTCGCGAGCTCCTCCTCAGTTCTCCAGGTGACGTGGACTACCACACCTTGGGCGTCCGTTTCGAAGCTCCTCGTTCTAAAGTCATCCCACCTTCCCATTTCCTCGACCAACGTGATAACACCTCCGCATTCCTGATGCTCTTCTCCGAGGAGTCATCCGAAAACGAGATTCCTCAATCCAAGAAACAGCCTACTATCTCTACGGAACACATCGAGTTAATAGCCCTACACATGAAAAACAATGAGCCAGATAAGAAGAGGCACCACTCGCACCACAACGAAAATCCAAGAAGGCATAAAAACAAGGAGGAAGATACTGATATACAAGAGTTGATTAACATCAACCAGGTAAGAAATATTGAGTGAAAAGTTACAGTTTGAAACCGACTATATAACCGAATATAACTCCTTTTTGAAATTTGTCGACTATTATTGTACATAATTTGAAATAGGTACTATAAATAAATAGACCGTTAGTATGAACAACTGATTAAGTATGATTAGCGAGCAGTTGACTAGAATTGTTTTATTTCTGTCAATCGTTATGAATTATTTTGGAAAAAAATACTTCAAATAAGTTATTTGCATATCAAGGCCGCGAAATCAGTTTTTAGTGTATACCGAGATAAAAATTGTTACCGAGGACGTTTACACTCGCGGCAAGATAATCCCGAGGGCGCTAAAGAATTTCGCGGATAAGGTATTCACAATAATTTTTGTGCAACCGAAAAAAATATGTAATTACAAATTTTATTAATTTTAAACAGTTTCATTTTAAATAGAAAGTTAGTTTTCAAGGTGGCTATAGGATTGACAATTGATAAACAAAACCATGTAATTCTCAAGTGTCAAAGTGATTGTTTTCCAAATTTTGCGGCCACGACCATCATTTTGCGCCCTTTACCATAAAAACGACCGCAAAATCCAATTCGCGGCCTGCATGTATTCATAGGCGTAACTAGGGGTGGAGGGGACAGGGAGGCCTATCTAAAGTAAAAAAATCCACAGTATATGTTTACTTAAATATTTTGGAAAGTAAAAAGGTTCTAATATGTTCCAAAATGGTCTAAAATGTTCATAAAAGTTTCAGAAGATTTTTAGGTTTATATGTATAGATACGTTTTTTTTAAATTGCCAGAAATTTATAGAATAGTCCGGAATTATCCACCGCACCGAACACGGCATAAAAACAATCGGATTCAATAATTTTTTACATATTTTCTAGTTTTTTTTTTGTATTGTAATTCGAATGAAAAACAGTGATTTTCAAGACACATTCTTTAATGCGTACTTGCGACAAAATGAGATTTCCTATCTACTTAACATTTCGAACTCAACGGCCTGCCCCCTTCCCCCCAGAAAAATTTTCTAGTTACGCCCATGCCTATATTGCGGCTGCGAAATGTTTATTTCGTGACCGGTTGCACAAAAAAGATTTTTCTCCAAAATAATCCATAAACGATTGACAGAGATAAAATAATGCTAGTCAACTGCTCTGGGAGAATTAAAAACTGGGAAATTATATTATGGGGACTTACAAATTGCCAAGCTGCGAAAAACTGTCAAATTAATTTCAGGCTAAAAGAAAAACTGTCAAAGCTGTGAAATTAGAAACATTGATTCGAAAATGCTCTGCGGTCAATTTCGTGAAAACAGCCATATTTTAAAAAATTGATTAATTATGTTTTAATTAGCTTAACTTTCGCAATTTATGGTCGTATTCTGTTTATCTGTAAAATCTGACAAAAACACATCTATTTTTGTTGATTAATGTAGAATTACACATAATGAGTGGCAGCTTTCGTTTCGATTTTGTTCATTATTTACAGATTTACAAACTTAATATTTATAATTTTGAACAGAATACGGCCACTAATTTCAAATGACAGATAAAAAAATGTATAAAATGACTATGCAAATTTTATCTGCGTGATTCTCATATTTTATTTATTTATATATTTATTGGGGATGTTTAAAAAAGCAATGCAGCAAGAATTTGACATTTACAAATGACATTTTTCAAATAGTCCAGCTTTGATAACGTCCGTACAGCTCGCGAGAAACATTTGTCAATTATTGACTATCTGCACTCAGCTTATTTTTCGGAGGACATATTTCATCCTGTTTTTTCTTTCTTAAAAACTAATAAAAGCTTTATATTTTCTCTTATTATGCGTTAGGCGTGACTATTATTGTTCTATTTGGTTTTATTATTGAATTTCAAGAAAAAAGTTTCGGGCAAGTTTTTACATTTATCGACAAATGTACACATTATCCCACTATCTACTTTTACTCTAACATATGTATATATACAATAGTTATTTGTATCACTAGGCCAGAAACTGAACATTTGCGAGACCGAGTTTATTTTGAAAGCGAGGCCTGCAAATACGATATCTCGCAAAACAGTTTCTGGGCGGGTGATACACAAGATTTTTTGTACCGACTTCTCCATAAATTCTTCGTATATTTCTCTACACTTTAGATAACCTAAAAAAATAAAAATATATTTTTATCGGTTTTGCAAGTTTAATTATAATTACTTACATTTGAGCTTAAAATGCGTAATTATTTTTTATCTATTGAAAATATAACATACAAACATTATATATATATATATATATATATATATATATATATATATATATATATATATATATATATATAAATAACGACATTCAAAAAGCGTAATACATATATATATATATATATATATATATATATATATATATATATATATATATATATATATATATATATATATATATATATGCGTAACTTGAAGAGGCAGTAATAATTAAAATAAATAAATATATATATATATATATATATATATATATATATATATATATATACTTTTGCATATTTTTAATGACAGATGGCGGAAACACAATTGTATCATGTGAAGTGAAACAAACTAGTCCTAAAGTTGGAACTTATAATTAATCTATACGAGATGTCAGTAATGACAGCATATTATTTTTTTATGACAAAATTTAGTTATTTAAGTTACAACAATTAAAGATTTAGTCCTAAAATTTGTAGACATTTTGCTAATTCTTGTGTTGAAAATAATCTTAAATTGAAATATCACAAGAACAGTAATGCCAACTCGTTTTGCCGGCCTAGGTCAGCTACAGCGCATTTCGGGACGATTATGAGTTATGTAATACTAGTCAAAATGGACGGAGGTACGAAATAGTTATTTATATCACTAGACCAGAAATTGAAAAATAAAAATGAAAGCGAGGCTTGCAAATACGAGATCTCGCAAAACAGTTTCTGGGCGTGTGATACACATGATTTTTTGTACCGACTTCTTCATAAATTCTTCGTATATTTCTCTACACTTTATTCTGTTACATAACCTAAAAAATGAACATATATTTTTATTGGTTTTAAATTGCAAATTTAATTATAATTACTTACATTTGAGCTTAAAATGCGTAATTATTTTATATCTATTGAAAATATATTTAAGTTACAACAATTAAAGATTTAGCCCTAAAATTTGCAAAAATTTTGCTAATTCTTGTGTTGAAAATAATCTTAAATTGACATATCACCAGAACAGTAATGTCAACTCCTTTTGCCGGCCTAGGTCAGCAACAGCGCACGGAGGTACGAAAAAACTATTTTTAAATAATATGCTGTGGCATATATTAACAATTTTGAAGTTCAGTAAGACATATTTAATTTTTTGAAACATCTGAATTACTGCGGGGCCCCTACTATCGCGGGACCCGTGTGCCCGGCACACCTTGCACACTGGTAAATACGCCACTGATCCAGAGGTAAAAATACCTGACCTTATTTATTTTTATTTATTTATTTATTTAAACAATCCAACAGAACTTAAGAGTTCCAATTACAGGATGAATATACAAAAAATTAAGTACATAAAAGCCCTGCAAAAAGTACACACATTGTAAATAATAAAAATGAATAAGAAGAAAATTAAAATTTTAACAATTATAATAGTAACAATGAAAAATAATAATTAAAAGTTAGATATCTATAGAAGTAAAGTAATTTATCAACTCTCGTCTGAATACATTGAATGAATCAGCGAATACATCTATCTTACAAGGGATTTCATTAAAAATATTGCACATTTGCCAGATTGGAGATTTCATTTCATAATTTGTCCTAACTTTATTACAATTGAAAGTTGATTTGTTTCTCGCTGCTATACGAGGAATGTTTAGTGCAAGATGGCCAAGGATTCAACTGTCGTTAATAACATTGTTAATGATTTTGTACAGAAATAAGCAAGACTGTAATTTTCGGCGTCAGATAAAAGTTCGTTATATGTAATTTCAAAACTGGGATAGTGCTTATACTTTTTTTAAAACAATATTTAACGAATCGTTTCTGAACAGATTCCAGATGACTTATATTTTCATATTTACCAGAAAAACAAAAAAAAATGGTTTATGTAAATTGAGCCAAGCTAAACTTCCTCATTACTGTAATTTTCTTCTTTTATGACTCCAATAATAGGACATAGAATAATTTATTAACCATAAACTCCTTAAGGCTTCAGTTATAAATGTGACCAGTCGTACGGAAGGCGCCTTACACCTGTTTATTTATTTACAGATAAAGAAATTAAAACGCCATAAGAATCTCTTCGACGACTTCGACGTGAAGTACGACGACCAGAAAGAATCCGAAGGCAGGTCGAAGATAAAAAGCAATCTAATAGACGAGTTGCTAGAAAACAGCGAGACTAAAAGAGTAATTAGGTCCGTTGATACGAGAAGTCATAAAAGACGGTCGATCTATGACAACGAACTCCCGTATGAGAAGCTACATATCAAAGATCCTTCCAAGACATTAACAACGACAGATCCCCCGGAAGTGGTCACGGAGTTCTTGGTCGCGGAAGAGGAAGACGATAAAAATCTCATCCCGTATCCGCCTGGCATGGAGAGGAAGAAGAAGCGAAAGTGGCGCCGTGGCAAAAGGAGGAATCATAAGAACAAGATTGCCAAATTGCCCGACGAGTGGAACAAGGTAAGCAACAGATAAATGAATGTCGTTATTTACTAAACAAAAAGCGGATAATTAGGCCATTGTATGAAATGAAGATGTGTTATAATTGAATCAATTTGATGTCATAATGATATATTATTTTGTTTTGTTCTTAAAATTACTTCTTACATAAAGAAAATATTAAATTTTAACTTCCAGATAAATAAACAATTGGATTATTGACAGTCATGATAAATTTGTAAATTGACAGTTCATTTCGTTTCAGTTTTGTTCATTTAACTATAATAATAATAATAATAATAATAATAATAATAATAATAATAATAATAATAATAATAATAATAATAATAATAATAATAATAATAATAATAATAATAATAATAATAATAATAATAATAATAATAATAATAATAATAATAATAATAATAATAATAATAATAATAATAATAATAATAATAATAATAATAATAATAATAATAATAATAATAATAATAATAATAATAATAATAATAATAATAATAATAATAATAATAATAATAATAATAATAATAATAATAATAATAATAATAATAATAATAATAATAATAATAATAATAATAATAATAATAATAATAATAATAATAATAATAATAATAATAATAATAATAATAATAATAATAATAATAATAATAATAATAATAATAATAATAATAATAATAATAATAATAATAATAATAATAATAATAATAATAATAATAATAATAATAATAATAATAATAATAATAATAATAATAATAATAATAATAATAATAATAATAATAATAATAATAATAATAATAATAATAATAATAATAATAATAATAATAATAATAATAATAATAATAATAATAATAATAATAATAATAATAATAATAATAATAATAATAATAATAATAATAATAATAATAATAATAATAATAATAATAATAATAATAATAATAATAATAATAATAATAATAATAATAATAATAATAATAATAATAATAATAATAATAATAATAATAATAATAATAATAATAATAATAATAATAATAATAATAATAATAATAATAATAATAATAATAATAATAATAATAATAATAATAATAATAATAATAATAATAATAATAATAATAATAATAATAATAATAATAATAATAATAATAATAATAATAATAATAATAATAATAATAATAATAATAATAATAATAATAATAATAATAATAATAATAATAATAATAATAATAATAATAATAATAATAATAATAATAATAATAATAATAATAATAATAATAATAATAATAATAATAATAATAATAATAATAATAATAATAATAATAATAATAATAATAATAATAATAATAATAATAATAATAATAATAATAATAATAATAATAATAATAATAATAATAATAATAATAATAATAATAATAATAATAATAATAATAATAATAATAATAATAATAATAATAATAATAATAATAATAATAATAATAATAATAATAATAATAATAATAATAATAATAATAATAATAATAATAATAATAATAATAATAATAATAATAATAATAATAATAATAATAATAATAATAATAATAATAATAATAATAATAATAATAATAATAATAATAATAATAATAATAATAATAATAATAATAATAATAATAATAATAATAATAATAATAATAATAATAATAATAATAATAATAATAATAATAATAATAATAATAATAATAATAATAATAATAATAATAATAATAATAATAATAATAATAATAATAATAATAATAATAATAATAATAATAATAATAATAATAATAATAATAATAATAATAATAATAATAATAATAATAATAATAATAATAATAATAATAATAATAATAATAATAATAATAATAATTTTATTCCATCGACATATATACATATGTATAGAATACGTCATTCGTACATACTTCTTTTAAAACAATAAAAATAATAAAATAGGAAATAATAATTATAGAAAGGAGACTTCATTATGAACTGCTCAGATATTCATTTAACGAGTAATACGTTTTATCCAAAAGAAAGATTTTAAGTAAAGTTTTAAATTTACTTTTGCTTTTCTCTTCTCTAATATTTTTTGGCAAATTATTAAATATATTTATACCTTGTATTTGTGGTGTATTTTTCAACGAACTATGCTTCACTGTAGGTGTATAAAATAAATCTTTTTGTCGAGTATTAAAAGAATGTACGTCTGCATTCGTTTTAAATTTTTTTTATTGTTATATACGAATAGGCAAACTTCATAAATATACAGAGAAGTTAGAATGAGTATATTTAAGTTTTTAAAAATTTGTCTACACGAATCTCTGCGAGAGATGCGCGCTATCGTTCGGACTACCCGTTTCTGGATGATGAATACATCATATGCCGAGGATGAGGCACTTGTGCATAGTACAATATTACGAGTTGTTCTTTTGTTATAAAATCTTTCAGATGCCAGAAGTGGTAGCATATGGAACTTAATTTTGATGATAATTTTTCTAAATGATATTTTCCATCTAGAGTTTCACTGAAATTGTAGCCGAGGAAATTTTCGTTCTTAGATTTTTCAATTACATGTCCATTTATTGAGAGATTTAGATCTAATTCTTTTCTGCACTGTGGAAAATGGAATCTTATGTAATGAGTTTTATTTAGATTAAAATATAGCTCGTTACAACAAAACCAGTCTGACAGACTATTTAAAATATATTCGCATTTTTGCTGCAACAAGTATTGATTGACATCTGATATAATTATAGATGTATCATCGGCATACAACGTTATATGACATTCATCCCCAAAAACTGGCAAGTAATATTTTAACCAGAGATTATAAGATTAGGCCTAAGATTATTAAAATCTGTGGATTAATACAAGTATTGATTAAAAATCAACAAGAAACTTGCAGTATTAATAATACCGAGATCCTTTTCTCTGGAGCTTAACATTGTGCACTTTTAATTTTGATACCGAATATCACTTAGATCTATGATTTAAACTCTGTTAAGTATGTAGCACTAAACCTACCACTCTTTAGTGGATTTTATTTATGCTTTTATAGTTAGACATTGGTTATTTTACATAATTAATTACATTGATTTTTCTTGCATTAAGCCACAGAATTATTTATGGGGTCCTCCATCATAGTAACAAATCAGAAAACTGATCACTTTAGAACAAAAAGCTTAAAACTTTATTGTAACATGGGACGCCCGCCGTAGCCGCCACTGTAAGCGAGTGTCTATTTATATAGGTGACGTAATCGCGCTAGTAGCCGGCCGATGTAAACAGACTGGTCGCGACGAATTTAATTACATCCGGTCGCCTGAACCTTTTGTGTTCATTGTTATTACTTGTTCGAATATTCTAGACTGTTCTAGAAAATAATGGCAGCTGTATATAAGGGACGTAGCTATGCTCGACAGTTAGTTAGTTCAGTGGAGTCCCTCATCACACAACATTAGTTGTGTGATCGGGGGTTGACTTACATAGTGCGGTTACACAGTTAGTTACAGACAGAGTCATAGAGACATTGACATGGAGTGTTAGAGAGTAAAGTGTTAGTGAGAAGCACAGCAGTATCGTAGTGAGCGAATGCAGTTGGTGTCGAGTAGGTAGGTACTCGGGAAGTTACTAGTATTGGGAAGCTATAGTGTGCAAGAACAGTAATGGCGAGTCGGAAAGTTACTAGTATACCAGGATAGCTGTTAAAGAGAATACTCGGTAGTGTTGAAGAGTATTGGGAAGCTAGGTATATGGGGACAGTAACGGCAAGTGGAAGCTAATCGGCAGTGGTGTTGAAGAATTGAGGCGTACGGACAGTCGGTGATACTGAGGCTGTGGAGGTTAGACAGAGTTACATAAATAGACAGATAGAGTTGTGAAAAAGTGACCTCTGTCCGAGCAGTTGAATATACAGACGCTGTTGAGTCAGTTGAGTATATAGACGCTGTGGAGGTCGGTAGACGGACAGTTGAACGTTATAAGTATATAGTGATATAAATATAGTGATATAGATATCGCGTAAACAGTCTACAAGAGTCTGCAATAGACCGGCAGCCTAAGATTGGAACGCGTAGTGTAATAATAATTTGTAAGATCGTGGAAATAAATAGTGGTGTTAATTGGTTAAATAAATAGTGTTCGTGTTATCTAGTTAATTATAGTTTTTAGTCTTAATAATTGTTTAATATTAGTAATAGTAACTTTCATTATAGTTTAATAAACCTTTATTTTAATTAATAATAATTGTCTTATATTTACACTTCACCCAGGTAAATAAAAACGTTACATTATGATAGAAAGTTTAAAAAGAGTTATTAGTTTTAAAATACATATTTTTTACCTCTCGTTATACCGTAGGGAGGTAATGTAATCGTGCCAAAAATTCGTTGGTGAGTTTTCAGTAAATAAGCACGAATTAGGGTCTCCACAACTCGCTTTTACTATTTTTACGATGATGTCTGTGTGCGTGTGCGTGCGTATGTTTGTGTGTGTGTGCGCGCGCGCGTGTGTGTGTGTGTGTGTGTGTGTGTGTGTGTGTGTGTGTGTATATGTGTGTGTGTGTGTGCATGCGTGCGCGCATGTCTCTGTGTGACAAAATTTTCTAATGCGATAACTCTAATACAATTCCAAAAATTATAATTCTTTCGTATTCCTCTTCGTTACATCCATGTGAAGAGCTGATTAGATTTTGGTTATAATTGGTCAACCGGAAGTACCCTCATTTGAAGATTTTAACAGTTTTTCTTGAAAAAACGATGTTAAATATAATTTTTTCAAATTTAATGTTATTATAAATATTAAAGAATATTTTATTCTCTATATGATTTGAATGCATTTTATACTTCATATTAAATGGATATAGAGTTAAAAATTATAAAGAAATTAAATATCATATATTAGCCAGCTAGGCTATAACTCTGGAAACAGCTGCTATATTAAGAAAATTCTGATTGAAAGACGTCAGTGTCAAGTGCAGTTGACAGTATGTTTCTGTTATAATTTTACTGGAAATATAGGATCTTTTGTTAGAAACTTTCTGTATGGAATTTGTATAAAATACATACAACTGCCTTAAGGTAATGTACAAGAAATAGAATCTTTTGCAAGGAACTTTCTGTATGACATTTATACAACATATTTAGAACTGACAGAAGGTAATGTGCGGGCCACATCAGATTTTTTTAATTTGGAACAGTAGGTAAGTAACTGCTAAATTCGGAATCCATTTTTAACTAAATGAATGAGGATGACAACGAAGAACGAAGTAATGAAAGTAAATCAAATAACATATGTTTGAATTTATAATGTCATGTCAGACAGCAACTACGTGCGTTTGTATGAAAATGAAAGAGGCGTTGAATATCATTGGCAGCAAAATCATGCCAGTGACAAACAAAATAAGATGCGTCATTTTTTATTAATTTATTAAAATTGATTGCAACAATTAATTTTGCCCTTGTGTGAAAGTAAATGTCAGAAGTTTATATGTAAAAAATCTGATGTGGACACCACACGACTTCCTTGTACGCAAGACCAATATGAAGATGAAGTATAGACTCAATTATAAAATTGCACGTATTTGACGTAATTTGACATTAACATCTATTTTTTATTTTTTTGTTATTTTTTGTCCAAATCCATAGCAAGCTTCTTTACAAAAACCAAAAAGTACATAAGTTTTAAATTTACATATCTCGCTTATACAAAGGGCTAATTTAATAATACTTGATGTGCTAGACGCAGAATTCAATTCTCTAAAACTCTTATTTGAAGCATTTATTTCTAAAATCAAAATGAAACCATTTTATTCAAGAAAAACTGTTAACAACTTCAGGTAATATATCACTTCCGGTTAGCCTGTTTTAACCAAATTCTGCTATGTTATTCCAATTGATATAAAAGTCTTATATACTAAATTTGAAAAGTTTTGGATTATATTTTAATATAGTTTTTCATTAAAATCTATTATAGGCTTCAAATAAAGTACAATTTCTGGAAATTATGTAATGACCAAAAAGGGAGGTGCACAACTAGATGTTTTTGAGTTATGCGAGATACGTACGTACGTACAGACGTCACGACGAAATTAGTCAGAATGGATTCAGGGATGGCCAAAATGGATATTTCCGTTGAAATCTGGAAACCGAAATTTTTCGCGAATACAATACTTCCTTTACTTTGTACAAGGAAGTAAAAAAAGAAACCGACTACATTATAAATCAAATGTTTAAATTAAAACATACGAATTTATTGTAATCATAAATCACCTTCGTAGCAGTACCTACTCTAAAATTGCAGCAATTTTTATTTGTGAAGCTGTGACAGCTTTAAATGCCAGCAATGTAGAATAATTTCTGTAAAAGCTGTGTAAATGTTTGAGAATTGTGACAAGAAAAAATGTCAGTTAGCTGATAATTCTACGCGCAAATAATTTGCTGAGAACTAGTGTAAATATTTACATTCCTGAGAAAGAGGAAACTGAGGAAAGACGGAATTATTGCGAGATGAGAACGCTGCCATTGTTGTTTGAAATGTAAAGGTTTCCGGACAGTTTATAAATGGAATTTGCAGTACGCTTTATTTTTTAATTCTCAAATGTCACTTGCAATTTTAACAGCAGATCGAAAAACATCATGACGTTCGTTTTTTCGTTTACGGAGATTATTTTGCACGAATGAACATCTGAAATAAATTTCAGAAGGCATAAATAACTTAAACTTGAAAACTACTGTAAATATTAAATTATTAAACAGAAGTTTTGTGGAATTAAACAGTTAAACTTGAAATTTAAATAATAGTTATTAATCAAACAAGTGAATTAATAGTTTTTTACACAACGAGCTAAGAAAGAGGGTCACGGACAACACCCCGTGGTATACAGGTGTACATTCCATAGACGAATCGCTATCACTGGTATCCATTTTTGTGATAATCGCATTCATGTCGTCTCTACAAATAAGTTTTATTGTATTATAATATTGTATTAACCACGTATTCATTGTTTTATATATTATGTTCGAACGATTGTAACTTAAAATCAATTATCAAATAACTCAAAGTAAAACGGAAGTGAACCGTCGAGTGTGGCAGTATTACCAACTGTTCTGTTTATAAGAATCTTATCTTAAATGTGAAATTATTGTACCAACCATAATTACTCATATTATTTATATTCATACTTCCATATTTTGCGTAAAAGACAATCACAAATTATCTGTGAGTTGGCAACACTCCTGTGCGTTATAATAACACACTAGTGCGATAGGATTTTTTTGATACATGAACGATATTGTTAATTTTCGCACCTAGGTATGGTATGACTAGCGAACAAAAGTTGACGTTTAAATTATTTTATAGATGTGGTTTCTTTTGAAACCCTATAGAAAAATAGAATTGTATGAAATATTCAGGTATGAAATTTTTGCATGAACCCATTTAAATACTGGACTAAGAAAGCACAGAAATAAATAATAATATAAAATTACTATGTCTGGCTGAAAATAGATGGCCGACTAGGGTAACTGAATATCAAAACAGGGGTGCGTTTAAAATATTTAAAACATTTTTTCGTTTATGTTCATTATAACAAAATATTTTGATCTTTAAACTATTTAGTTTGGCAATTCTATGAAATAGGATTATTTTTAATTTCCTGTAACAGTAATTCCGACTAGAGACTAGAGCGTTGCTTACACCTGAGACAAACGAACTAGAATTTGCGGTATTAAATTTTTTCAAAAAATGTACGTTATTCCATGCCCAGGAATTTAAATTTCGGTTGATTAATATGTATTTTATGAAATTCATTTGGATTTGGAAGAAGTACTTTATTTTCCGCTACCCTTGGTAAGGGAGGTATAGGGATCGTGCTAAAATCGCATATCGAGATATTGGTAAATGACCACGTTTTAAAGTCCCTAGAATCCAATATTAACATTTTCACGATGATGTCTGTGTGTGTGTTTTTAATTAAAAAATATGTGCAGGTAATGAGATACGAGTAGTTTAAATTAATAATATCGTCAACGTTTGTAGATAATCCAAAAATATTAAATTTTCATTTTTACCTCTTGCTAAGAGAGATATTGAATTCATGCTAAAAATCGCATATCCAGATTTTAGTGAATAAGCACGCTTTAAAGTCCCTAGAATCCGATTATAACATGATGTCCGTGTGAGTGTGTGTGTGTGTGTGTGTGTGTGTGTGTGTGTGCGTGCGTGCGTGCGTGCAGGTGTGGATGTGTGAGTGTGTGTGTGTGCGTGGATGTTGGATCCACGATTTGTCAAATACTATACGACTTAAGACATTTTTAACTACGGATTCCTCAATCTAACAATAATGGGAAGAGTTGATTAAGTTTTCGTAACAATTGGACAAACGAAAGTAGTAGTTACAAGAAAAAATCATCTAAATATTACTTATCAAAAATTTATGGAAACACTTATATTAAAGAACGTTAAATTCTTTATTCGATAAATATAAATTCATTATTATATCTTCTATAGATTTAAAGATAAAGAATATAATATAAAATAATTTGATGTAAAAATTCTCAGATTAAACTACTTCAAGGCAAGAAATTCAAATGTTTGTAATTGACACATAAATGTCACTGTCAAATATATTTGTAAATCATTATGAAGATTATGAAAATAAAAAAAGTCAACAACGCAAAAGAATATACGTAAAAAAGAATATAAAGGGAATTTGCGAAAAAATGACGAATATAAAGAAAAAGAAAGTAGAAAAAGAAAATTTCAGGATATTGAATATAAAGAAAATGTATGTATTGTACATAATTTATATTAAAATATCCCATAGATTTTACAAATATATGTGAGAATTATTTTGCAGTGAGACATGAATATATGTATTTGTATTTAAAAATATTTTTCGTTTTATGCGTACAACCAGGTAAAATATCTGGCGAGAGGTTGTGCTGGCCACATCAGATTTTTAGTCTCTAAAATTAGTTCAAAAAATTTGAAATTTTATATAAGTTAAACAAATTATTTCTGTAATTATAAGATGTACTTAATTACCTGCATACTTTTAGACAGAACTGTAAATATTTTTTCTGGCTTTTTAAATTCTGTAAATCTTCTAAATTTACTCCTTCTAGTTTATAAACACAGTACAATGAGTTTCTCTTAATAATGAATAATGATATAATTTACAATTTGATTATCATTAAAAAGAAGAATTTACCTACTCGAGAAACATTCATTAAATTAACTTGTTTACGTATAAACCACATTACAAGTAGTATAGTGACTCATGTATCATATAATTTGTTTACGCAAATAAGATTCATAAACATTTTATTTTTGAAATATTAAGTTTTCTAAAAATACCATAGTCAACATTCTAAATCAAAATTCTAGTTTGCAAATTCTACTTGAAGAAATGTTTTTTTAAATGAGCGTCTTACACGAAATAAACTGCATTAAACTTATTTAAAAATCGTTGAAAACATCTGTGTTGCGTTATGAGTGTTGCCTTGGCTGCTTATTGTATTATTCAGGATTATGCTAAGGCCGCTAACGCGGTTTCGAGATTTGCGCTGTAATGTGTCATTTGCAAGTCTGACAAATATGCCAGGTTTGTACAAACAAGGCCAATGCACCGCTGGGGCCAAGTGACAAGTGACGTGTCAAGTGACATGTGATCCCAGGAGCAAGAGGGTGTTTGATGTTCATTTGTAAGGATAAAGTGGTGATATTCGGAGAAGGATTGATAGAGAAATGGGGTGTTATACCTTGTTACGGATTTAAAAACATATCTGTGGCTATATCCCTCAATATATGTTTTGAACTAATCAAAGTGCTTTATTTTGTATAGTAAACGAGTATAACCTGCAAATATTTTTGAATGTAGGTACTAAAGATACATTAAAGGCTCATTCACAGCGACGAAAATAAGAAATATAAATAAAATTAAAAATGAGATTTTATAGTTGGAGTTCACAGGTTTGAAAATAAAACGTAAATTAACGTCAGCTTTCATTTAGTATTGTAACGTGTGAGCACAGCCGCTGCGTCGAACAAACATCGAAGTATAGCGATGACGTAACCGCGCTAGCAGCCGGGCGACGTAAACAAACGAGTTGCGACGTATTTAATTACTTCCGGTCGCCTGAACTTTTTGTGTTCGTTGTTGTTATGAGGTCGAATATTCTAGAGCTCTCTAGAAGGTAATCGCAGCTATTCAAAAGGGGCGCAGCTATGCCAGAGTTAGTTGCTACGTTACATAGTTGCATAGTAGATGTCGATTGGAGTACTTGGGAAGTTACTGGTATACTGGGATAACGGAGGATGTGATACTCGGTAGTGTTGACGGGTATTGGGAAGCTATAGTATACGAGAACAGTAACGGCGAGTCGGGAAGTTACTGCTATATTGGGATAGCTGTGGAAATGAATACTCGGTAGTGTTGACGAGTATTGGGCAGTTATAGTATACGAGGACAGTAGTGGCGATTCGGGAAGTTACTGGAAGTGAATACTCAGTAGTGTTGATTAGTATTGGGAAGCTAGAGTATACGAGGACAGTAACAGCGAGTGGGAGTGAAAACTCGGCATTGGTGTTGAGTTACAACCCTGATGTAGCTGAAGAATCTTATTCGGCAGGAAATAGCCCGAATGTTGCAACATGTAGATAGAAGTTTCAGAAATCGGTTGCATCAGTGTATAGAAAGCCACCACTTGTTTAAAACTACATGATTTAAAACTTTAAATTATGTTCTTTCATAACCCAAAAATAAATTTTGTCTGTCAGATATAATTATTTTTGTTTTATTCACTTTCAAATTTTTTTACACTTTCATAAGAATCAATTGTTTATATCGTTATTTTTTACCTCTCGCTACCCTTGGTAAGGGAGGTATAATCGTGTTAAAAATCGCATATCGAGATTTTGGTAAATGATCACGCTTTAAGTCCCTAGAATCCAATTTTAACATTTTCACGATGATGTCTGTGTGTATGTGTGTGTGTGTGGATCAACTCAAATACTATCATTCAGAAAATTTTGAAACCTTGAATTCTACCTTATTCTAATATGAGAAGAAGCCAGTAGATTTTGATGTAAATCAGGTAACCGGAAATGGTACTTTACCTGAAGCTCAAAATAGTTTTTCTTAAAATACCCAATATATTTTATGGATAAATTAATAAAATTATCTATAATAGGAGATTCCACCATATTTTTAAATATAATTTCATCAGAAAGTATAAGTAAAACTAAGACTATTGGTGAAAATCCGGTGAAAAAATTCCTATTAATAAGCGAGTTATGGTCCCCCGAATTTTAAAAAAATAAATGTGACGTCACGAATATAAGTTTTATACAAAACTGTTTTCTTGTGGATCTAAAATGTTCTTGAAATGTATGCTATTTTTAAATTATATTTATAAAAAACAAATTAATATTATAACACTGTACAAGTCTACATGCTTTATAATTGCAAATGTATCAAAATTATTAAGTATAATGCAAGAAATTTATATTCAAATAAAAACTGTTTGAGAATTGCAGTACTGAATTGGAAACCACGTGTCCGCTATTTGAATTTGTCTACTTCCATTGGTAGTAGACTCCACCCCCTAACTTGGTATTCGTTATATATTTATAGGTATTCTTTGAGTCGCCAATCAAAATAATATCTATATATGGATTTCATATGAGTGACGAGCTGCTAAAACAAAAATCCCCGTATTTCCGAAGTATTTCAATTATATCATTTTATTTCTTTAATAATATTCATTATTAAGCATCTACGTTCACTATTTTTTATTAATTTCTCTTAATTCGATTGAGCTGTAATCCCCTATTTAAATCCCATAGAGCCTACGCTTTAAACAAGGTCAACTCCTCGGTTACACTGTTGATATCACAAATATATTAATAACTGACAAATAAATGTCACTGTCAAAGAACTAATCATTTCAAATTAATAATAGAAACGTATTAAAAAGAAAATAGTAGAACCATAGTTATATGGAATGTTTCTAAATACAGCATAACTAAATGTATATATATACATAAAAATTAAATAGCGGGAGGTGCTGTGTTGGCCACATCAGATTTTATTTTTATGTACAAAGAATATAAACTTGGAATCAGCACGATAAGGCATATATTAAATTAGGTATTCAAATTGCAAATTAATTTTTTTTGAATTTTTTACTCAAATATTAGCGATTCACAACAAATAGCAAAGTTTTAATAATTAGAGATACCATAATCAGTAAAAAGTAAAATAATGATTACATTATTTTATTGTATGTAAATTTTAATAAATATTGCAACAGTTGCTGAAAGAGTTTAACATCTTCTTCCTTATTAAAATAATAAAATAACGCTCCAACTTTGTCATCATTTTTCAGATGTAACAGCGCGCAACTTTGAAATTTCTAAAAATGTATGCAAAGTAAAGTAACTCACTATATGACAAATAAAAAACTTTAATAAAGAGCAAAATTCCCTGCGTGGCATAAAGTAAATGCGGGCGTACAGAACCGGAATCTACAAAAATGACGTATATGAGTATGAGCACATTTTTTTCAGAAGTTGAGAGTAGGGTTACGCATTACCAACTTCATAACTAAAAGCTCTCTACAGCAAATAGATTGTCCAAAGTTTTTTTATGGAGTACATAGACACAAGAAAAAGTACATATGCAAAGGGGTATTTTGGTCACTCTGGTACTTGCTGATAAAGCCTAATGTAGACTAGTAAATATGAAAAAAGAAATGCACGTGTTATATTTAGTAAATTTTTCCATGTAAATTTTTTTTATAGCTCTACTCACAGATTCATCATTGTAGATTACGACGTTCGATCAAAAAGTAACGAGACTTTTTGAATTTCGAATGTTATTGTATTTCGATTGAGCTCATTATTTTATTACTTTGGTACCACTCTCTCTGAAATGTATCTCAGGTTTTATTCATATTAGACGCGTAGTTTGTGTTTGAGCTACATATTGACGAAGAATTTTGACAAATTCAGCAATTTTCTGTAAATTATTAACATTCATTTTAATTGTAGTTTATTGTAAGTAATAAATAACTCGATAACTACAATACATATAAAACTCTTTAAAAAAACTGGGGGCGGGGGGTGTTCCGATTTGAACTTTTCAAAATACGGTAATCCTTTCGTGCTATCACCCAATACCACGAGAATAGTTTTAACCAAAACGCTGTTTTAAGAAATCTCAAATTAAATTATTTAATATTTATAATAAATAATAACAAATTTATCAAAATATGATTTTAAAGCAGAACATGGTTTATAATCAAATATTATTTAAAAAATCGTTCTTTATACATAAGGGCGAAATTAAATATTGAAATTTGATTTTGACATTTCTTAAAACAGCGTTTTAGTTAAAACCGTGCTTGTGGTACGAACCAGTGTGTTTAGTAATCGCCGAATCACTTGAAAGAGTATTTTCAAGTGTGCGCTGTTTGCGAAATTAAAAGACAACGTTTTACGATCGTAGAACGTATATGCGATAAAGGGAAAATCGTTGAAGCAGCTGAAGGCTATATCACAAAATGCATTCCAATATATATATATATATATATATATATATATATATATATATATATATATATATATATATATATATATATATATATATACAGTGTTTTTTTTAACAGGGCCACCATTGGTATCTCGGGAACTGTAAGTGCTACGACTTCGTTGTAATGGGACAAAAGTTCCCATATTAGGAGGCCATTTTAATGGTGTTTTTTCTTTTGTAAAAATATGCATAGGTCACTAGATAATGGCGAAAAACTGATTTTGGTTATTTTTTTCTTGAACTCGTAAACTATCAGTTATCAAGAAAAATGTTTCAAATGAAAATATTACAATATTATATTGTCTATGAAGTGGCGTACAAAAATATTTTTTCTATTGGTAAATTTTCAAGATATAGTTCAAACTGTAATTTTTTTAAATGGAATGCATATTTGATTTTTACCCTATAAATATTCACATTTTTTTCTCTTTTCAATGATATAAATGTTATTTTGTTTCGTTTTTGTTTTATTCCAAAAAATTTTATTTCTCACGTTATTTTTCCTGAATTTTATTAATATTTCCCAAAAAACTAAGATTTTTATTAATTGTACTATAATTAATATGCCATATTATGACTTTCTTACTCGATATTTTCATTCTAAATTCATATTTACAAATTAGAACATAACATGTCAATGGTAGTAAGTAGTATTTCTAAATAGGAATTTTACCAATATTTCGAAAATAACAGTACATTTAATATAAAATAAGAAAAAAATATATTTTTTTTTCAGGGAAAACAAAAGCGAAACAAAATAACATTTATATCATTGAAAAGAGAAAAAAAATGAGAATATTTATAGGGTAAAAATATGCATTCCATTAAAAAATTGTAGTTTGTACTATATCTTGAAAATTTCCCAATAGAAAAAATATTTTTGTACGCCACTGGATAGACAATATAATATTGTAACATTTTCATTTGAAACATTATTCTCGATAACTGATAGTTTACGAGTTATTTTAAAAAGAAAAAATAACCAAAATCAGTTTTTCGCCATTATCTAGTGACCTATGCATATTTTTGCAAAAACAAAAACACCACTAAAATGGCTCCCGAATATGGAAACTTACTACCAAGTCGTAGCACTTACAGTTTCCGAGGTACCAATACCAATTGGACAATATTGATATTGATAAATAAATTATTATTACTTTTAGAAATTGGTAACAAATACTGCTATTTTTTCAAATCTCGTATTATTTTATTTCATTTATAAATATCTTTTCTGACGGCCACTACGGAAAGTACATAAATTCACACGCTAAACTATTACTGAAAGTTGGTCATTGCACATCACTAGCAATGCTGTGTGATATGAAAGCTCGTTAGCCAATCAGATGCGTCCGCAACTGTGTGATATGATTTTATCACACGCTGCGATATCTGAGCGAACTAACCTAAAAATTTGTATTTAAAAGTTTGACAGTTGCAGATAATTTGCTGAATTTACACGGATTAAGAAGGTTGGACCCTGATTTATCAGATTTTAACAATTTTTGGTGAATTCTGATAGCATGATGTTAACATAATCTGTTTTAATATGTATATACACTTATGTCAATTCAACAAATTGTGGTAGGCTATATTTTCTACTATACAGGGTGTAAATGAAATAAGTGCATTAAATTTAACCAGTAATGTAACTCGACGAGAGCAACAATATTTCTTAATAACTTTTTTTTCTAAGTCTTTTAGATTTTGAGTTAAAATTCTTTAAAGATTTGCTGCATATTTCGGCGCGCGCCCATGGAGAACAAATGGCTGTCTGTCGTATTCAAGTGGGATACACACAGCTCAAAAATTGTCGGTTATCGGTTACACTTGCAGTCACGCAGTAATTAATAAACGAATAAATAACATTTATTATTAATTAATTCGTAATAGTACAATTTTTAAAATAAAGAAATTTAAATTTTGGATAACAAAATTATAAAGTTGTGTATTAAACCAGGCTTTAATCACCTTTGAATAGAGGAAGACAAGGAGGAACGAGGGGAGGAAGAGAAAAAGCATAGTTATTAGGTTATGAGATGATTATTTATCGTCGACATATCATAATAGTTTAAATACGTTATTCCAAAAATATTAGTACAAACTTTTGTCCATTTAAACGAGGTACATGATTACCAATAATTAGTCGTCCATTTATTGTTCCCGCTCAAACATTTTTTAATGAAAATTTTTACAGCATGTTCGTCTGTTGAAATGTGTATTGTGCATAATAAATACACCTTCTCCAGTAAATTCAGTCCCATTAATGAACATTATGAGCCATTCCCAAAATTGAAGTCTGCTGAAAACATTGATCTTTTTGCACATGATATGGATACAACTGTTGCTTTATTTAAAATTGTCATATGTGACACTTCGTATTGTGATAAAGATGTACAAGATTAACAAATGTGCGAATATTAGGAACAGTATGATTTGGAAACGCTCCGTCTAAATGCGTTGGCAACTTTATAATACTGTCTTTATATCAACCACAAATTAAAATGTAGTAAATATACGAATAAATAAATAAACCATAGGTAAGTAATTACAATATCTGTGTACTCGCTATTTGTAAACGTAAGCATTTTGACAGAATTTTACCTTATAAACAAGTTTATTACTAATGTCAAAATATAATTGCAACAACTGACAAAACTGTCAATTGCTAAAACAAATTTTTTCGTAGCTATTGCTACTGCATTCAATTATTAGAATAATACGTGGAACGACTCGTCAATTTACGGGGTGGTAAAATTGCTAAAAAAATGTGCGATTTCGAGAAAAAGTTATTCAGAAATATTGTTACTCTCGTCGAGTTACATTACTGGTTAAATTTAATGCACTTATTTCATTTACACCATGTATAAAGCCGACACTTCAATGTGGAATATATTACTTGTAATTTGCATTTAATATTAAATATGGGAATGATATATAATTTTGTATTTGTTTTTGAATTATAAACAAATTAAATATTCATATTGCGTCTCTAGGTAACAGTATATCAACAAGGAAACCTTCGTTCAGACACATGAAAAATTATTTCCGTTGATTTAAATGAAGTTTGCCAGTAGAATAAAATCTTGGTTTCGATGTACATACATCAGCGCGTAATCTGTTCCAAGTGTAAAAACTTGTTTAATATGTAAGGCTGAACAACAAATTATCTTTTGACATGGAGTAGATAATTTCAGTAGGAATAAAAACCCTATTGAACCGTTAAAATAAAGTATTCAGACTAATAACAGTATTACGTATAATTGCTTTCATAGTTTTTTCTTCCGTAAATAGACTATAATTTCTTTCTGCTCGGAAATAATTATGCACTTCGTACCTAACCGTAATTATACTCTTCATCTGTGGACGAAAAAATGAAATTCTAGGCTTCAATCTCGGCTTTCGACGCTAGATTACGACAAGCTCTAAAAACTGTGTAGCTATTCATATTATAAACAAACATATATTAATCTCGTATTTTACACACTGCAGAAAGTATATTATGAAGGGAATACGGAAAATAATCAGACACGCAGTTTAGTCAAAATTATTTATTTCCTGGCCTATGTTTCGACTGTAACTACAGTCTTCTTCAGGGCTAGAAATGGTCAATTATAAAATGTAACATATAGGGAACCCCCAAACGAGCCATTGGAGATAACAAGGTGTAATATTTGTATGATTATATATCAAGTCAATTATTTTAGCTGCACTGAGAAAAAGATATAATTACGTGAACTGTAAATTTATTTGTTACAAATTAATCCTAAGCTTGAATAGATCCAAATATACCTACAATTGAAGCAATGTAATAATTTATTTGAAGCATTTATTTGTCTCAAATAAATATATATTGAGATCAATTATATCTTCTATTTCATGAGAACTATGCATTTATTTACGTTAAGAATTATTTTAATTGTGCTAAATTTATTGCATTACTATTGGATATATAATAATTTATTTGAACCAAGTTTATATACCTACCTCTCGTATCCTGTCCACTCTAAATAGATTAAAATTATTGAACAAAAACAATTAAATAAAGACCAGATGTATATTTTTTCGTACACCATATTTTTAATAAGTCACAAATTACATCCTTAAGAATATTAATGTACATATAACAAAAAATTATAAAAGTATAAATACACACTCTACACAGGTACCAGTGCATGTGGCTTGGCATAAAAGATGCACTGAAAAGTGCAAAGCAAATATCCAAAACTTCACTCAAGTAGTATATTTTTCACTGTTTCGTCACCCATATTCACTACTTTTTAGCACACGAATGATATACAAATCGCCAGAAATGAATGCTGTCAGAAATGAGCACCACCATATACAAGATGAAACGTACAACAAATGAACAAGTCCTCATTTCACTTAAAATCGTCATTTGACAAATAGAACATTGTTCACACCATGGAAATATTATGTTGGCGCAAATAATATTTATTTGTGACAAATAAATGTAGATTCACACAATAAAAACTATTTTTCGTTGTAATAAATATACAGTTTACACAAATATATTTTGAAATTAATTCAAAACAATTACATATTTGTAGGAAACAAGTAAATATTTCAGAAAATTATATATTTATTCATTAAAAATCTCAATTTAAAATACCAAGCATAAATATATTACTTTATTTAAGAAAATTAAATTAAATTTAAATGAAATAAATCACGGTCAAATAAATAATATAACTGAATGAATAAAATACATTTCATATTAAAGATTAAATTGTATTTGTTGCAAGGTTGCAATAATTGAATGAATGAAGTACCCCTTAATTATGAAGAATATTTATTTGCTAAAAACCAGTCATTTTTCTCTGTGTGTAACGCATAATAAACTCAGTAACTTTTCCAAAAATTGAAAGTTTCAAAATATTTTCAAAAAACTTGAGTCTTCTTACGGCCACAGGTGGACATTCACGTACAGAATGTTCCGAAGATTCTTCGTTCTCTTCCCAGAGGCGACAAATATTGTTTGCAGCTATACCAATTTTACATAGATGGTATTTCAGAGGACAATGACCAGTAAAGATCCCTGTCCCTGTCCTAGTTTTTATTGGGAGCTAACAATTTTTAAAACCTCTATCTATGCTATGGCAGTGGGAGATAAAAATGTAGAAATTATAAACAATTTTTGACTCAATTTATTATTTCTTCAAACAAATGCTTTCTTTGTTCCATACCTACTCGGGGTACTCTATAAAACAGAATTATAATTAGAATTTATAGAACAATTCAAGGTCATTTGTAAGCCGCCTGATATAATATTACTTGCATTGCATTTCGTATGCATAGGCGTGCAACATGAAATATTTATGAACACATTTTAACTGAAAAAATAAGAATAACTTATTAGAAAATAATGTTTCTTTCTAAATAATGCCTTTCTTTCAAAATACAAAAACATTGACTTAGCTTGTAAACCAAGGAATAATAATTTGATTTAAACGTCTACGTCACTGGGTAAATATTAGCATAGAGGGCAGTCTAGTAGATAATTAAGTAACTAATTCTACGACATACGTCATTATTATTTATAGTGTTTTAGAAAGTAATGCCACTATTTACGTATATCTGTCACACTACATAAATTAAATAGACATAGGTCAAATAATCTTGCTCTTTCTAATACAAAATATTGCTAAGCTACTGCTAAAAAGTGATGTGTATTTTTTCTTTGAACAAATGACCTTGAATAGTCATCTTTCGTGAATAATAGTATAGTTATTATTATGGGGTCTCGTGGCCGCGTGCCTGAGTGTCAGGTCGCGAAAATGGAGAACCGGGTTCGATCCCGACCTACGCCAAATATTTCCAATTTTAAATGACACAAAATTGACCCCTGTGGTGCACTCTCCACGCCAGCAATGAGTGCCCGTGAGGTGACGCCTGGTAAGCACCCACACAGTGCAAATATTTCATCATTTCCGATATCTGTGTTCAAAGCAGATTGGCACACCCAGCAATGGGTAATAAGCCGTGACGATATATTTATTTATTTTTTAGTTATTATATCTGAAACTGAGTTTTTATTATGACGAATACACTTACGCTATTGACTAACGAGTTTGTAGGCTAACTGCGTCTAAAGCAAGCTTCACCCGGTTGGTGGTAGCGAAATGCGCGACTAATGCACTTCCTGTGTACGGGAATCCCGGGAGGCCGATCAAGAACCGCGCTTCTTCAAAATTCATCGCCCCTCCTCGGTCCAGTGACTAAATTACCAAGAAATGCATACGAACCCTTTCATTTCGTATACGAATCCTTTCATTATGCATCATTTTATTAAAGATGATTAATTAGATGATCTATTCATTTCTTTTTATATTACGTCAAGAAAATTTTCAGTATACAGGGTGTTATGCAAGTAACGTGCCATACGTTACCACTTATTAAACAAGGTTACAATGTCTCGTAATTTGCAATAATTTACTTTCTAATATAATTTTGGAAAACAAATTATGAACTATTTCTTGTCTGATCTTTAGCAATTAAATTGAGTTATTTCTATTTCTAATATTGTCAATTCATTATTTCAAAGTTTTCTTGTAAGGGGCTGTCCTTAAATTACGTAACGCAAAATTAGGAAATTTTTGATACCCTCTCCCCCCTTTGTAACGCACCCGTAACGCAAACATGAACCCCCCCCATATATTACGTAACGCGGTACTTGACCCCCCCCCAATTTTTTTTTCTGGATATAAAAGTATATGGCCTCCTTAATATTCAGTTAAAATTTGAAACAGAAACTATTTAAATGAATGTACATAAAGATGAAAAATAACAGAACAGAACAGAAACTATTTAAATTAATGTACATAAAGATGAAAAATAATGTACTACTCTTGCCCTACGGCTTGTCACCCCAATTTCTTTACTGGATATAAAAGTATAATACCAAACCCTAATATATATGGCCTCCTTAATATTCAGTTAAAATTTGAAACAGAAACTATTTAAATGAATGTATATAAAGATGAAAAATAACAGAAACTATTTCAATTAATGTACATAAAGATAAAAAATAATGTACTACTCTTGCCCTACGGCTTGTTACCACAATTTTTTTACTGTATATAAAAGTATATGGCCTTCTTTATATTCAGTTAAAATTTGAAACAGAAACTAATTAAATTAACGTACATAAAGATGAAAAAATAACAGCACAGAAATTAAAAGCATATGCATTTCCATATGCTTTTAACAAAATATTGAAAACTTTTTCCTTATCAACACTACTTGAATTCATATTTTAATATGAACTGCATTGCACGAATGAAAGACCACTGGCCCGAATTTGAACTGTGCCCGACATATTATGTTGACTGTTATTGAAAACAAACGATTGCCTGCATATACGAATTAGCACCGCGAAATTTGAATGTTTCAAAAGTATTAAAGCAAGTTTAGCAATATTTTTTATATTTTATCGTTACGTAACGCACACATTAACCCTCCCCCACCCCCTCGTAACACTGCGTAACGCTACTCTTGACCACCACCCTCCCATTGAAGCGTTACGTAATTTAAGGACAGCCCCTAACTACACTGTATTTATCCTTGTTTTTCTCAATAATCCTCTGTAATTGGGAACATCTGTTCCTGTTGAGTGATTACTAATAAATAAATTGTTGCAATTGTAAATGCACTTTAAAATGGACTAATAAAATATATTTATTTGAATAAATAATTATTTTTTAAGGATTGACGTCAGGGGCGGAACATCGTTAAGACACATTTTATTAAAAGCGACTGTAAATTCAACGTCATTTATGACAACTAACAAATATTGTTTTTTAGAACAAAATTATTTTTAGATTTTCATTTATTAAGGCCCACTTTTACAATTGATGGATAAACTATGGTATAGCTATCGGAGGTATGGCTTCTTCGAAGATATTTCGTTATAGCCCTCTCAGCGGGTCTATTCTTAGGAATTAAGCTTGATTTATAGGGGTGAAAGGACAGGTATGTATTCAATATTTCTCAATTTAATTTTATTTTTAATAATGAAACAGAGAATTTTGTACAAATATTATTAATGATAATGAAGCAAAAAAAAAAAAAATATTACATAAAAGTATCATTGTATAACAATTCGTCATTTAATTAAATAATGCAGTTAACCAATACTGCTATACATAACAATAAATACATAATATTACACTGGTATACATATGTAATTATTCGACAATATCATTGTCACTATCGCAATCCATTTCACTATCGTCACTTTAGTCTTGAATATTTATAATAAAGTCTTTGCTATTATTATTAATATCAATATATTGATTTTCTATATCAATCACATGACGCACACTGTTAGCCCAAATTTCTGGTGTTTATTGTTCATTTCACTTATTATTACTTCGATAACATCGTCACTTACAGTCAGTGATGTATTGTTCCGTCTTATATTGCATTTTAATTGCCCCCAAATTAATTCAATTGGATTAAAAATACAATAATAAGGAGGCAATCGAAGTACATCGTGTCCAAATTGTTTTGCTAAATTGTCACACACATACTGTTTCACAGGAGGTTTAATTTCAACAACTTCTAACAATTGTTTTTTATTGTATGATTCTTCGAAGTATAGATCGTTGTTAATTAAATATTCCTGAATCTCGGCCTTCTTCATGGAATCAGATGGTATTTTCGCGCTTTGCCGCGAATGGTAACTGGCATTGTCCATAACAATAACGCTGTTTTTCGGCAAATTCGGCAGTAAGTTATCACGAAACCACGTCTCAAAAATATCAGCGGACATATTGTCATGATAATCTAAACACAAATTTTTAACGTTATGGCCAGCTAAAAACGCGCACCTTTTCTCCACCCTTGGTCACATCCGGCATGAAGTATTATAATTCTCTTGCCTCGTGCTGGTGGAACATCGATTGCACAATCATTTGTACCGTCTGTCCAACTGTTTGGTACTGTGTCGTGGGTGTCAAACCAAGTTTCGTCCAAATATATTATCGGGCAATTTTAGCACGATATGACTTTGGTATCTTATTTTCCCTAATATGTATTAATACCGGTCAAGGACGATTCTTCTCATCTTATATTTCTAATAATAGTCAAAGACAATTTAATTTTGCGAATTCATTATTATTTCAAGTAAATCTGAAATACGTAATGCGCACAGAGATTAGAGATTTCCGAATTTAAATATTTTGCAATCCTACCAACCTACCTACCGCCAACAGGTACAATCTCTTGCTGTGTGAGGTTCACCACAGGCTTAGTAAGTGAAAGCCGTAACGAAATATCTCCGAACAAGCAATATATAACTTTATCCTAGCAGTTATACCTACGATAAACAAGACTGTCTTTTACAATGCATTTTTATCTGCCAGATAGTTATACCAGGAATTACGTTAAATCACTTTAGGTTGGTATTGGCACAATAAAATTACCTTCTTGTTAGACTATTTTACTTCAATATTGTTATTATTTATGCCTTCTAATTTGCATTTTTTACGATGTTAGATGATATAAATGTTATTTTTGCTTCGGACAGTGATGTTGAAATATTTATATATATATATATATATATATATATATATATATATATATATATATCCATAAGAACCAGGGATAAAGTTATTGGACGTTTATACGACCGATTTCCATGGGATAAGAAATACTGGTGTTTATTCTATCTGAGGTTTATCCGAAGTTTGTAAACTACAATTTCCAGTTTTATACCGGGTATAGCGTTATACGAGGTTTATCTAATGATTGTAAAAGTGGCCCTAAGAGGCTGGTTCGTTTACAACGACAGATTGTGCAGAATATATTTCAGATTATAACTTCTTTTACTTCTCTTTATCATTTTAAATTCAGTATCATCTATATTTGTTTTAATAAGGAATGCTATTAATAATACTCTACTCCCGCTGTCATAGGCGCCGAGTTTTGGATTTTTGTGTGGGGACTAAAAAGGGGCAACTGAAAATTTGCCAAATAAAAATTTTATTTCTTAAAATTGGAACATAAATAAAATTGTACAAAAGATGCGAATTTATAATATGACTTAAAATGTCTACTTAATTTTTAAAAAATCTAAACTTTAAATTTACGGTGAAACTCAACATAAGACAGATATAACATAGATTTCAATTGTATATATGCTGAAAATATATTATTATTATTAATACATCACCCAACAGGCAAACGCCCAATTAAAGGGTAAGAGATGAAACGTATTCAATACAATAACATATATTTCTTAATCTCGTTAATGGTGTTATGAAATATATCAATTTCACCTTCGATGATATTGAAAGAATTTATCATTTAATGGATAGGTGATTTGGTTAACATATTTGATTTTGGAGTTTTTAAATAAAAAGTATTTTTGTGTCTGGATGACATTCTAGGAACTTGAAAAAAAAATTCTATTCATAATAAATGTGCAGTCAAATGTATTATCGATTAGTTTACGTAAAACAATTACAGCAGATATACGACGCCTTTGTTCAAGAGAGTTTAAATTAAATTCATCTAGTAATACAGCCTGAAATACTCCTCTAGGAGGATAATAGCCTTTCAAAATATATACAGCAAATTTCAGAAATTTTCTTTGAATACCTTCTAAAGATTCGGACTGAAAACGATAAAGTGGTTTCCATATTAAAGAACCATATTCTAGGTGGGGACGGACTAAGGACACAAATATATACAGTGATGACAGCATTACTATTTCCATGCGCGTAACTTTCGAATTTGGCAGCAGTCATAAGAATAATCTCAAGAACTGTGTTATTTATAATCAGCCGATTGAAAATATGCATCAAGAGGAAATCTGTCACGCTCTTCATTAAAAGCATAATGAAATGAAATTAAAGATTTTTCAGGAAGGATCCGAAATAAATAAGAAATGAATCAACGTACAACAATGATGTTGATCAAATATCATGCACCTGTCATCATCTGTCATATGTGGAATATAGTTTGATGAATATGGAGTATTGGAATATAATTTTGACATTATTTGGGAACACGTGACCTTCAACCATTTTTGATCACTCTGTATAAAATTCATTTCACAGGAGTCTAAAAAATCTACCGTAATTTTCACTAAAATCTGATAATTTTATTATTAATTTTAGACAATATTGATTTTAAATCTGGCAACACTGGTTGTAGTACTATTTGTTAATCCGCACGCGTTACTTAAACAGTACTTTAGTTAATACAATATGACAAGTTGAAAATTTTATAAAATAAATAATAGAATAGGTATATATTGTTACTTTTTATAAGTAATTGATGTATTATAAATATTTCAAAATGAGTGTACTTTTTGTTGGTACTAAAAATAATTTTTGTGTGGGGGCAGAACTCCATCAGATTTTTCCGTATGGGGGTAGAGTTCCTTCAGAATTTTCCGTGTGGGGGCTCAAGCCCCGAAGCCCCCACGTAGTCGGCGCCTATGCCCGCTATTAAAATGTAAATTGACAACCTGAGGCTTGGAATGTATTGGACAAGGGACACGGCGAGTTGATTCAGGCACGGGCTGAAGTTAGCCGTTATAAATGACATCTGTCATTCTGTAAAAATAAGTAGTATAAAAAGTGTATATCTGTATTTCTGCTGTCTTAATTTGCAGTCATAAAAATTAATACATATAATTTTTTTTTAAATGTGTGACCGTATTAAATAGTTTCCTGTAAGCAAAGAATATGGGAAAATTTATATTTTTGCTTATATTTAGCGGTATGTGCATGTGGAGTAACAAATATACTTTTAAAATGTTCTCTTAATGGCATAATTTTCGTCATTTTAACCAACTTTGTTATCTCTTACATTTTTAGAGAGTTCTGTATTCAATTACATAAATACTGTAAAATATTTAATTGGATAACTGTGCACTAGTTTGTGAAACGTATAGCATAAATTCAAGTCCAACTCTAGTCACTTTCTATTAACAATTTTTTAATTCTCGGATGATACATATTTTACTTTCCAATTCGTTAATGCCCTTGAGATGTCGACGGGTAATTACAAAAGGCTGAAATATATCTGTGGTAGTTTATTCTCTATCGAACACAGAATGAGAGATAGTGGTTTTAAATCGGGCACTCGACAATATCTATTAAACCACAATAGACTGTACTGTTTGTATGGTTCGAAAACACATTGTAAGTTGTAGAACTATGTAAGAGTCTACTCGTAGATCTAGAATTTAAGTTGATAATTACTTTTATTGAAGTGTAAGTAAACTTTGTTAAGAAATAAATGAAATCCTTCTTGTAGGGGAGGTTTGATAAAAAAGTAACGAGCATTATTGTATTTTGCGCGTTATTCGTTTTCGATTGGCTGATTTTTTTTATCACGATAATACCACGGTCTGTGAAGTGTATGTCAAGTTGCATTTAAATTAGACACGTAGTGTGTTTGACAGCATTTAACGAATAATGTTGACAGACTCGGCGATTTTAAAAATTTAATAGTTATTTATACAGGGTGGTCCGCGACTCGCCCGACAAACTTATACCATATATTCCGGGGGTCATTACGATCAAAAAAACACCTATAGGTGAATTCCTCTTTGTTTCGGAGATATCGAAGGAATTTAAAAAAAATGATAATTGAATTAGCCTTGACGAATTAACGTATGTTTGACAAATGAATGATTTTTACATACTTTTTAGGGATGATGCCCAATTTACAAGGAACGGTATTAACAACACACGTAATTCTCACATCTGGACGAAGACGAGCCCTGTGTATCAAGGCTGTAAAAGTGATCATTTTCAGCCGAATGCAGTCGAGGCAAAAGCTGAGGCTGGAAAATCATACGAGGAAAAAATAACGGTTCATGTCACTTGCTGAGTGCTATGCTGTTTTCTCGACAAGTCAGAAAATAATCTGTTTCCTATCCAAATATAAATAATTTGTTAGGCAAGAAAATGAGTTGTGAGATAGCAACTGACAACAATTTTTCTAATACTCCGCCTAAAATTTATGAAATTAACAAGAAATGTAATACTTAATTTATATGCTATAACGGCCATAAAGTAATAGAAGCCGTGAAGTAAAAGCGACCGTAAAGTAATCTTTGACAGATGACAGATGTAAAATGTAATATTTATGCTAAGAAATTTGCAAGATGTTGGTAATCCATTCCCGATACTGATATGGGGAAAAAATATTTACAGAGATATTCAAACTGAGCAAGTGTCGTTTAATTCGTGAATTGGATGGATGCTTCAAGTATACTGAGTCAGTATGTGCATGAAGGTCTCATGTTACAAGATGAAGGGTTTATATTTATTCCAAACTTAAATATTTTAATTCTTAATATTGAACAAATTTTCAGATTTTCTCCCGAAAAGATCTAAATTCAATTTTTTGAAATTTATTTTCATTTATCTTACACATTTAAATTTAAACAGCCATTTCAACAATGTCAAATTTGTATTATTTTAACTGCTGAAACTTCTAGACGATGGTCATGCGTTTCCTGATGATAAGATTCTTGAAATTTCAAAATCGATCGCATCGACTTGAATAAACATATGTATACTAAACTGGAGAACTTGATCAGATTTTCCCAACACGCCCAGCTATGGGTTTTATAAAGAGATCACAGGGCAAAATTTAATTTTTTCAACTCAATCAACCATTTGCAAAATTTCCAACTAGCAGTTATCAGAATGCAACACTAGCTTTGTTATTTAATTAGTCCAAAATTATCATGAAATCTACCAATAGAGAATATTGTTCCGCGGAACATCTTGCACCCCAAATTTTCTTATCACTCATTAAAAAATCAAACCTCACCCACTTTACGTTGTCAATAGAGTAGAAATATGTATAAATATTGAGAATCGACATGCCTTTTAACTCACTTGTTAATAACTTCACTTCTATATTTAACGATTGTTCAGAACGACCGTTTTTAACAATGTCGTTAATTATGTATTTACTGAATACCAATTGAATGACAGTTGTTACAAGAGTTGCTAAAAATCATTCTTAACTCTCAGTTGTTACCTAACGACTATGTTAACAACTATCTTAGTCAGGGGTTCCCAAATTTTTCTTAGGCGGGCCAATTTAATATTACCGAATTTTTTGGCGGGCCAAAAAAAAGGAATAAAATCAAAACAACCACGATTTTTTTTGTTTTAAATATATTTAACTATTTCTTATTTTAGCACATGTAAACACTACTACATTGTCGTCTCAAATAGAAATAGAACTGCGCGAGACGCATTTCGTTCATAATTTGAGCAACCATTAAGAAAAGACGATATGTTTGTGCTTGCACGTTTTCCTATTTTTCGTCCCACCTCTAGTGAGTTGGAGCAGTGCATTTTTGAATATTCGTTAATATGGCATAGGCCTGTATTGTTCAGGACAACTGGGTAGGCAGGACAAGGTCTGGTGGTACAGTTGTAGTGTGCGGCACGGCGCACATCATTGAAAAAAAACGATAAATTCGTTACTGACTCCTTGAAATTGTGTGTTGCATTAGATGCGCCAGAAATAATTAACAGTTCTGTATCTATTTGAGACTACTATATTATATTTCTGTACAAATGTGAAATAACTAGACTAGACTACAATGATTTTTTAAATATAAACTAAACAATATTTTATTAATACAAACGCTTATGGTTAAAGTTCTGTAAGAATTTTTAAAAAATATTAAAGTATTTTATTGTATCTTATTTGTAATATTTATTATTTATTTTACTATTTACTTATTTATTTTTTAATAAAAATATATATCGTATCGATATCGCGGGCCGAATTCACAGGCTTTGTGGGCCGCATTTGGTCCGCGGGCCGCACTTTGGGAACCCCTGATCTTAGTGAATTAGGCCGATAGAGAGGTTACGTAGCAATATATCACTACACAAGATTCGGACTGTGAAGACCTAAAGATTTAATTTTTTACTTCCATTGTATTTACACAGATATTTTTTACAACCCCAAAATATACGATTTTGACAAGACTACACTGGCAAGAACTGACGATCGTTCGTCGTAAGTGCAAGAAATTGCGCATTTAATAAGGTTAAGTTCGCTGGGAAAATATAAATGAAACAAGTAAAACTCATTAATACGCATTGATTACACTCGTATAAATGTAAATGCACTCACTGTAAATAGTGCGCGCTAAATATATAAATGGAAAATGTTATAAATAAAAATATATCACTAAATTTGCAAGTTACGCGAACTTCATTCGCTACATTATTCTCATTAATTTTCCGCCATCAAAATAGAAAGCCCTAATAACATTTTGACCAACTTGTTTCCTCCGTATGTTGTTTTTACTTCCCTGTTTACACAAAAAGCTCTGTTCATGCCCTTCGTGCATAAATATTTATAAATAACACTTCAGTCACGGTGAAGCGGCGTCAAAAAACAAGCAAACAAGAAGAAGAAGAATCTGGAAAGCGCGATAAATTCCCCACAACCGGTACAAACTATCCCAGCGACCTCTGGCTCCTGCATTTGTCATAAATCCTTTAAAAGGACATGCCATCGCCACGTCGCCATTTGTAATTGCTATCGACCACCTAACCTCACACTTGTTGAGAGCGTTTTATTTTTCTTTTCCACGGCCAGCCGCGACGAGTAGAGTGAACTTCGGATGCTTTTTACACGTCACTTTTTGTAAAGCTATCCGGATTGCAAAAACTTTATCCACTGGGAAATTTATTAGAATTTAATTATTCAATTGAGAGTTTCTCTTTAAGTTAAGGTGGTTCTAGCACTATAAGCATTTACGACAGTTTTAGAGTCCCCGCAGACTACCGATTTTTGATCGGCCTACAGTTTAATCGGTTGTTTAATTACTATGAAGACTATAGTGAGTGCGCACACCCAACGATTCAGAATCACTATACAGACTGTCTCACAACTCGCGCCTCAGAGCGAATGAGGAAACACGAGACTGCAATCGGATGTGTAATTTCGAAGAAAAAAAATCTAGCTTTAAAGATATTCGAGAAAAGACGTCTTAAAATTGACCAATCAGAGACCTACACCTTTAACGTGTGTTTGCCTTAATTTTACGTTACTAGGTATTATACAAATCAAATCTTCTTTAAAATGTGTGGGTGACTGTAGTTTTCGAAAAATGTCAGTGTCAAATTAAATTTTACGAGGTGAATAAAAAAGGCAAATTCTTACCATGTATTCGGCCGCTGATTACTTAGAAATGATTATAATTTTCGGAGAATGTGGACATAACGCCAGAGAGGCAGCACGAGTCATTCGGAAAGAAATCTTGCTAACCTAAATTTGTTGACAGTGAAAAGTCAATTTTAAAGTATCAAAATTACAGTAAGTCAAACAAATTTTGTAACTCACTAGTAGTATTTTTAAAACCTAGCAACCAGTTTTATTTTGTAATAATATCATCACACCTCAAGATATCCTTCCGGGATTGGTGGATTAAAAAGTGTTGTAACTCCGTTATGCAAGCAGTCGCAAATTATTTTCTTCTATTTGTTGGCAACCTATTGTCGTCGGCAAGTGTCAGTTTCGTCTGGGGCGAGAGTTGTGAGACACCCTGTAGTGTAATTAAGCAACCGATTAAACTGTCGGCCGATCATAAATCGATAGTCTCGGGGGCTCTTAATGAAATTGAAGTATGTTATTTTTCATAAGAAGTTTTGTAGTCTGTACTCGTACTCGATTACAATTTAAAATCTGTTGGTTTTACTTGCGATATTTCATCTAAATACTCGGACTTAATACTCTAAAAAGTACTTAAAGTACTTCATATTAGTATTAGTATTAGTATGGTGCACTCTCCACGCAAGCAATGAGTGCCCGTGAGATGACGCCTGGTAAACGTCCGCACGGTGCAAATAATTTATCATTACCGATTTCTGTGTACAAAGCAGATTGGCAGACCTAGCAATGGGTGCTCAATCGGAACAATAAGGTGGATGGCGTAGTTCTGTTACTGATACTGTCTGCAACTTTGCGCTTTGTGAACCAGTCTGGGTATCCACCGTGAAGACGCCTTCCTCGTGCCCATATCATCATGCAAAATTTTCCAAACACTGGATTCAGATAAAGACAGTTCCTTGGCAATAATCCTGTATCGAATTCCATTCCCGTCGAAACTGTTTACACCAAAATTTTACTTTAAAATAACTTGGGGCATCTTTGGTCCTCTTTTGTCAAGGTTCAACACCAAACTCTAATAAATAATACGATTTGAATGCAACTTACTGTATAAACTTAAAAATATCACACAAATCGGACAACAAAAAATTGTTATCGTTCGTCTTTTGTTTCATGCTAGGTAGATTTCTTTGTAAATTGCCTTCGTAATTTCGAAATAAAACATTGGTATTCTATTCTAAAATATTTAATACATTTAAGTATTGTTCACTTTTACTCTTTATTCGAATAATTTTACTTGATAGGGACTTTGACCAGCTCTGAAAAGGTATAGAAATAGGAAGGATTTTTGTAGTAATTCACATAATAAACAACAGATTCGTACAAAAAACTATCTAACGACTTTTCATACATGAGTGTAAAAAAAACGTCCGGTTACCAGCTATTTTTATAGTTATTCTCTTCGAAAGACGGAATATATGTCATTTTCGATGGAATTTTTGCATTTATTGAAAGTTATATATTTTTTTTAAATATATTTGTTGTTTTTTTAGCTTCCGTCACCTTTAGGTAAGGAAGGTATTGGCTTTGGTCAAAAAATTCAGTGGTGAGTTTTTGATGAATAAGCACGTTTTAGGGTCCCTAGAATACGATTTTACTATTTTTACGATGATATGTGTGTGTGTGTGTGTGTGTGTGTGTGTGCGCGCGTGCGTGTGTGGGTGTGCGTGCGTACGTGCGTGTGAATGTGTGTGTACTTTCATTTTAAGATTTTAACAGTTTTTCTTGAAAAACCGATGTTAAATATAATTTTTTCCCATTTAATGTTATTATAAATATTAAAAAATATTTTATTCTCTATACGATTTGAATGCATTTTATACTTCATATTAAATGGATATAGAGTTAAAAAATTATAAAGAAATTAAATATCATATATTAGCCAGCTATGCTATAACTCTGGAAACAGCTGCTATATTAAGAAAATTCTGATTGAAAGGTGTCAGTGTCAAGTGCAATTGACAGTATGTTTGTGTTATAATTTTGCTGGAAATATAGGAACTTTTGCTAGCAACTTTCTGTATGGAATTTGTATAAAATACATACAACTGCCTTAAGGTAATGTACAAGAAATAGAATCTTTTGCAAGAAACTTTCTGTATGAGATTTATACAAAATACATAGAACTGACGGAAGGTAATGTACTGGCCACATCATATTTTTATTTTTATAAGATATTTCTTTTATTTACCAAAACTTTTGTATGAGACTGTCATGGTAGAACCACCTCACCTTAAAGGTTCGTGATTTACTCGTATATTTATCAAGGTGTTGATAAGATTATTCAAGAAATAAATGTAGAAGTATTTATATGACTTTCTTGCATGATGGTTTCAAGTTTACAGAATGTACGAATATTGTCACGCACATTTTCAAATCAAATGACTTGAAGAAATATTCAGTGTTTGACAAAAACTGTAACAAGCAAATGTGTTCAAATAAAAGCAATATGAAATAGCTATTCACCTGCGCGAAACATAGAACATGCATTCCACTTATTTCAGCAACAATTTTAGTTTAATTTCAACTGCCTTTTGTAAATCTACAGTTTCTGGTGTATTATGCATAAAGTATAAATAAATTACATTGTTGAAGTGTACTATGTGACCGGCAGTGGTTTAAACAACTTAAATGCAAATCCGATCGACATCAATTATTCACCGTATACAAGTAATCTCTGTGATGCATTCTCTATGTTAACTTTAAGTGCCTGTAGTTTTTATACGGAATTAGGGACGTCAATTCTGTCTGTTGCTTTAACAAAATAAAAAATCTGATGTGGCCAGCACATTACCTTCCGTCAGTTCTATGTATTTTGTACAAATTCCACACAGAAAGTTTTTTGCAAAAGATTCCATATTTCCATTACCTTCAGTCAGTTCTATGTATTTTGTACAAATTCTATATACAGAAAGTTTCTTGTAAGAGATTTTATAGATTTCCAGTAAAATTGTAACACAAACATACTATGTCAATTGCACTTGACACTGTAGTGATGTTTCCATGGTTATAGCACAGTTGGCTGCTTTATGAAATTTAATTTCCTTATAATTTTTTAACTCTATATACATTGAATATGAAGTATAAAATGTAATCAAAACGTATAGAGAATAAAATGTTTTTTTAATATTTATAATAACATTAAATATGAAAAAATGATATTTGACACCATTTTTTCAATAAAAACTCTTAAAATCTTCAAATTAGGGTACTTCCGGTCGACCAATTATAACCAAAATCTAATCAGCTCTACATAAGGATGTAAAGAAAAGAAATACGCAAAAATTATAATGTTTAGAAAGGTGGTATTGGAGTTATGCGATCCGAAAAAATTGTTCATACATACATAAAGACATCATCGTAAAAATAGTAAATTCGTATTCTAGGGACTCTAAAACGTGCTTATTCATTAAAAACTCATCATCGAATTTTTTGATCAAAAACAATACCTTCCTTACCTAAAGGTAAAAAAATTGACGCTTTTTATATTTTTGTATCAATAATAAGATGACTCAACAACAGCAGTGATAGTAAATATAATTTGTTGAATCTTGGTACTTGGTAGCTAAAATCAAGTTATGTAAAAATTTCTCAAATGTAGTTTTATGTGAAATATAATAAGATACGTAAATTTAAAATAATTCTTTCAGTTTGAAAATCGAAATTTATTTTAAAAAAAGCTTTGTGCTTATAATTAGTCCCGTTACTTAAAAATTTAAGAATTTAATTAATTAATTTGTATATAAAATACTTGTAACTTAACATTTTCAAAAACTGAAAAATTTTGTGTTATTATATTTCATCGTACATTTTATGTTAATAAAGACTAATAAAGAATAAAACAATACAATTAAGTTATCATTGACTACGTTTATTTCGACGTTTCAAGCCGCTCGAATTTCGTAAATCCCTTTTTAGTCTTCGAAATAAACATCCAAGATTGATATTTCAAGCAGCTTAAAAAAATAATAGGCTTGGATGGATGAAGCGGCTTGGCTTCTGTCGAAATATACGGTGAAGCTAAATTCATATTATTTGTTAGTTGTTTGAAATTTTACTTAATTTTATAAAAGCCGCGACATAAAATTATCCATTAGCGAAATATTTGAAGTGATGAAGAAACAAATATTTTTTTAAATGTTTTTGAAAGAGAATACAAATAACATGATAATTTTTATATTTTGAGGTTATATATTCAGCATGAAATTAGCTCATATATTTTTCCCTGTCTGTCTGCATAATCTAGTATTTAGCTATCTTTTTTTAGTCAATATGGTTTCAAAGATGATTGAAAATAACTTAATCCTATTTTCAATCCGTTGGAATAAACCAATAGGATATTTCAAGCCATTATATACTTGAAGTCGCTTGAATTGTCGAGATAAACATAGTCATTAACTAAGTGGACTGTGCATAATTATCTCTTTAACAAATTTTTGAAGTAAAGTGTGAGGTAATAATGGCCGGTCGTTTTCGGAGCAATGAAAAACTACATTACCTACATACAATTACGATTTTGTCGGGCTCGTCACCAATACTTATGAAAAGCTTGTTTTCAACTAATTTACAGTAGTTCCAATCCAATAACTCATTTCAAGATTGCAAGCGCAGCGATAAAGTGAAAGGGAAATTATATTGTACAGTTCCAAGCATAAAGCATAGTACCAACCAATATCTTTCGTAAGCACGAATCCGAACGAAGAGGAGCGAAGATGGCCGATCAGTCATTCAAATTGTTGCACGGACTGAACAAGTGATATTTACCTGGAATTCTATGATTATTTCTTTCTTTTCACTGTGCTTTTGCGCAACCCAGATGAGTTCCTATTTTGGGAGACCTGTACCTGAGAGTCAAAGACTTAGCTTGAAAATGTATGCTTTTAATAATGTTAGGCTTGGCTTGGGCTTGATGAAACAGAAGCTTGGTTTGTCTCGAAATATCATACTTTTTGAACGACAGGTTTGAATTGATTTGTCAAGCATTTATAAGCTAAGCCAAGCTTTCAAGCTACAAGCCAAATCAAGCCATGCCCGTGAATCTCTTATTGTTTCGTGCAAAACACGTTTATTGATTTAATTAAAATTTAAACACCAAAATTTCGCTTAAATATCTTTAAATTTAAATGCCTCAATTACCGCTCGTTAGCACTGCTTAGTGTTTCTGACGAGACGAGACATTCTCGAATCTCGTCTCGAAATTTCTCATCTCGCCGAGGCGAAAAAGCATTTTGAGCTCACGAGACGAGACGATACTTACATGTCGAGATTCTCGACAATTATTCCGAGATTTCTCGACAATTTTTTGTATTTTAAAAAGTACAGTTTTTTATATTTTCATTGGAACATTTTGTAAATTTGTATTAAAAAATTATCATATTTTTTAAATTATAAATTTAATACAGGATCGGGCTAAAATTTCTTAAATAAAACTATGTATATTTAGCTACAAAACAATCAGATAAATTTTGGAATAAGCATCAAGATATTTTTCCTAATTTAACCTAAATGGCGCGAGAATTTTTAAGTGCACCAGCTACTTCCGTACCATCGGAAAGATTATTTTCGCAAGCTGGTCTAGTGTTACGAAAACATAGAAATCGGCTTAATGAAGATTCTGCAAAGAGCATTTTGTGTTTAAAATCATGGTTAACAGCAAACTTTTTAACTGGATAAATAATGTAACAATTTACACCTGCAGACGTTAAATTTTAAACTTGATTTAAATAAATAAAAGCAATTCGAATGTTTGACAGTAATGTCCATTATTTTAAATGATATCTCTATTCGCTTTTCATTATTTTATTTAAGCAAAGCATAAAATTTGCCTTTTGGTGGTGCAAATTGCCTGGCTGGTAGTACACTACAGCGAGCAGTTGATTAGCATTGTTTTGTCTCTCAACTCTCAATCGCTTAATAATTATTTTAAAGAAAAATACTTCAAATAAAAGATACATATAAATTTTTCTACGACTATTATTTGAAGTATTTTTCTCTAAACTAATTCATAAACGTTTGACAGAGATAAAACAATGCTAATTAACTGCTCGCTAATCACCCTTACTTAATTACTGTTTATACTAATAATTAACATTATTTTTATATTATACATTTTATTATTCTAAAATAAGTTTTGTTAACTTGTTGTTTATTTGTAACTGTTCATGAATAAGAACATTATTTTATTATTATAGTAGTGCTGTATCAAATTACTCTGTCTCTAGCTTTGTAATTTGTTGTATAGGTATAAAATTGATACTGAAGAAAATAGTTGTCTCAATTTTTTTAATAACCCTGAATATTATTTATATGTTTTTACGGTAAATATATAATAAGTTACATACTGGATCCATTAAAAAAATCGAGAAATCTCGTCGAGATACTCGGCCGAGACGAGACTCCATTGTTCGAGACGAGAAAAAATCGAGACTAGAGTTAATTTTTTGTCTTCTAGACGAGACGAGACGAGACATTGTAGTTTCTCGGCTCGATCGTCTTGTCAGAAACACTAGCACTGCTTTATAGTTATTATCAACCCTTCGCACAATTCTTTTTTGATGGAGTTTTTTTTACAAGTGTTTTAATTATTGTATTTTTTCACGTTTTGGATACATCAGTAATTTTGTAAATCCGAATTCTTAACTTTTCGCTGTGAATATGAGTTCACTAACTTTAGTTTTTAGTTGTTTATTTTGTTTGTTTTTCTGAACTATTTTATTAGTTTTCTTTGTTTTCTAGCAATAGAGGAAAAGTTGAGAAATACTTATTTAAATATTCCGTTTAGACAATAACTTTAACGCCGGAGATTTCGTTAACATTAAGAATTTAATTTAAACTGAAACAACATTTTCAAGTTGTAAAATGTTTTTACTAAATCTAGAAACTTCTTGCCAATTTTTCATTTAAAATAACAAAAAGCAATAAAACTTCTATCTTGCTCGTAAAATAGTGTTCTAAAACTAGTTGTACAAAGAAAAACAGTGAAAAAGTTTTGTGAATTCAGTACAGGATGTAGGAATAAAATTAAACTTGCTATTAAATGGTTATTAGCCGCGATTTCCGAGGAACTTGTTAGAAACTAACGCCAGCATTCCGAGAAAATAACAAGGTGCAATACGATTGAAACGTCTTTTATTTCTTCAACCGCCTGCTTGATCTATTTGTACAGTCTTACTCATTAAGAAAGCGATCGAGTAAGCTGAGTTTATAGTTTATAAACAAGTCAAACTGGTACTGATGAATCGAAACAAAACACTGATTTAAATGCAGTTGTTTATTATTTCTCTAGAAAAGACTAATTGTTTCGTAAATATCCCAGCAACCTGTGAAACGGTATTTTTGTTTTAATTAAAAACTTGACGATTGAAAATAAGCCTTAGAGTTCTTCTCAATGTCAACTGTTTTAAACTTTTACAGCGTAGATAAATTTGAAAGAATGAATACTGATATGCTACATACGTGTTATCTTTTTTGTTTACCTACACTTTCTCTAATGTATTCATGAGCTATCGAAATTTACCGTTGTTGTACATAAATATTTCTGTAAGTGGCATGTATCACAATGTTTAAAAACTATATATCATTTTCAGATACGTTGATTAAATTTTTAATGACTTCATTTTTTACGTACATACGTGTCTCTGATTTCGAAAACATTTGTGATACCGTATAACACATTTTAACAACTTGATAATAAAGAATTATAATATATCTGTCAACTGTAAATAAAATATTAAAATGATAAACAATGGGTTCCCAACCTTTTGGATCTTCTGGGCAGGGGCGGATTGGGAAGATTCAGCGGCCCGGGAAAATTCTAGCATGATCGGCCTCATCTCCAGGTTTTTAAAAATGTATAATTATATTGCCACAAAGTAATAAATTAATTTTGGTGTTGGATAATATGAATTTTTTGCCTACATAGAAATTGAACAGTTATAAAAGATGTTGAAATATAAAAAAACCAACGCTCCTAAAAATAGTATTTAAAATATAGAACATTCTGTAGTTAAGAAAATAACATTTAGTTTCGTTTAAAAGTTGTAGACAATATTTAATTATTAATAAATGGAGAGTGAGGTAAATTCTCAAGCAAAAAATTATCTGATCAAACCTAATCTTGAAAACGAAGAAAATAAAGCATTGAAAAATAACACAACCAAGATTCTACCCACAGATATTTTGAATCAAGGAAATTATAAGAAACTTGAAAAACATTCTACTACGTCTATAGAAAACAAAGTGTACCGAACTCTTAAGAAATATATAGAATTATATTCCGTTTAGAACAAGAATAGATCTCACTCCATATTTTAGTAAGCTTTCACACCTGTACGGGGAGCTTCCAAAAATCCATAAGAAAGATTTAAGCATCTCAGAAACCCGTCAAAAGTTCCATAAATTCTCCTACTTACAAACTAACACAATTTCTATTACCAAACATTCAGCCACTTTAAGGCAAAAGAACATCATATGTGAAAAATTGAAAACATTTTGTAGAACTTTTGAGCTAAATACAATTACAACCACAAAATCTTTTTATATATGTTCTCATTTAAAATAAAAAAGTTAGGTCCCGTATTTTAAGAACCACTGCTCGAAAAGAATAATTTTTCTTTTCTTTAATTTTGTCTTGTGAAATAGAAATTGTTTGCCCCTTTACCCGTCTTTATAGCTCTTATAGTTCTCGAGATGGCAGTGGTGGCCCATTTAAAATGAACACTGGTGTTTTTTGAAATCTTAAAGCCTTTTCTCAAAGTCCTGTCCTGTGACAAAATAGCTGCATTTATTTAATTTCGAAACCAGTCCCTGTTTCATTAATTTCAAGTTATTTTTAATTATTTCTTCAACAAACTAATCATATCAAACAATACGATACTCCATAAACTCCAGGATTTACAGTTTTATTCTTCCTGAAATCGTCTTGTCACAATTCACTTTCCCTGCTATCAATAATCCACTCCTTTCCCTATTACAATTTCATCACCATAGCCTCCAAGGTCATCTACATTATTCATGTTCCCAGGAGGACAGAGAGCGCCACCATCGCCTGCACGGCGAGCAGTCAGGGAACTCTGCAGGAAACCAGACGTGCTCGAAGAGACACCTGGTGGTCAACTTCAAGGACCTCGGCTGGGCGGACTGGATCATTCAGCCTAAGTTATTCAATGCGCATTACTGTGCAGGATCCTGCAATTTCCCGGTCCCTGAGGTAAGGAAGTAGTTGTAAAACGGGGTTTTGTACGGAGAGGGTTTGTTCGAAGTTCAGAGTGCATCTTTGGGGTGAAATATACAGGTAGTGGTGTAAACTATCACATTACGCCCCAAACAACTAATTCCATAGATATTTCAAGAAAAACGTGTGTCCTAAGAAGTACATATAGACTGAATGTTACCAGCTTCCACTATAACGTCACTAAAAATTACGGATTAGTTATTTTTACGTGCATCGAAAAAGAAATTAATTCGTATTGTTCTAGCGGCAAAATGTTCCCAAAATTTTTTTATAAAATTTTATTGAAAAACTGTGATGTGGCCAGCACATTACGTTCCGTCAGTTCCAGACACCGGACAGCTAAATGAATGTGCCAAACACTATCGTAGTTCCAAGAAGCAAACTGTAGAGGCACGACAGTGCTTAAATTTTAAGAAAAGGATTAAGTCACCTTTGAATTGAAGACATTTTGTAATATTTTGTATGGTAAAGGCACATAAGTCATCACATATGCCATTGAACCTACGCGTTAACATCTTTAGTTATTTGGTAATTCAAATTGTAAAAGTTCATAGTTTTAGTTATAGTGTCTGTAGTGATTTATTTCGTGATTTCTCGTTTACGTTTACTTTTATATTTAATGACGAAATGTAGTACCATTTTCAATACCGTTTTATCTTACATATAAACAAATATTAAAATAGAAGTATGTGATTAGTAATTTTTTACCTATATTTAATTCTCTTATTATCTCTTTTATTTTCAAAATTCAAAATTTCAATTTGTGTATACAATGACATGTCACCTATGTCACAAACTACCTAGCCGACCAAGCTATCACAGTGTTCGTTAGTTTATGGAAGCAATGATGTCAGATGTCACTGTTTCGTATTTCGAAAAATACAATACAATCTGTAGTTGAGGTGATCCATGGCCAGTTCTATGTAATTAACATTTATTTATTTTTATTTTTTTGTTATTTTTTGTCCTAATCCATAGCAAGCTTCATTACAAAAACCAAAAAGTATATGTTTTAAATTTACATATCTCGCTTATACAAAGGGCTAATTTAAGAATACTTGATGTGCTAGACGCAGAATTTAATTCTCTAAAACTCTTATTTGAAGCATTTATTTCTAAAATCAAAATGAAACCATTTTATTCAAGAAAAACTGTTAACAACTTCAGGTAATATATCACTTCCGGTTAGCCCGTTTTAACCAAAATCTGCTATGTTATTCCAATTGATATAAAAGTCTTACCATATTTGAAACGTTTTGGATTATATTTTAATATAGTTTTTCATTAAATCTATTATAGGCTTCAAATAAAGTACCATTTCTGGAAATTATGTAATGACCAAAAAGGGAGGTGCACAACTAGATGTTATAGAAGTCCTAAATACAAAATTTCATCTTTCTATGGCTTACCGTTTTTGAGTTATGCGAGATAACATACGTACGTACAGACGTCACGACGAAATTAGTCAGAATGGATTCAAGGATGGTCAAAATGGATATTTCCGTTGAAATCACAAAACCGACATTTTTCGCGATTACAATACTTCCTTTACTTCGTACAAGGAAGTAAAAAAAGAAAAACGAGTATTTCACGAAAATTTCTCAAAAGTTAAAAAGATTATATCGTCAATAAGAATTTGAAGAAGGTAATTTATGCTTATAAAAGTATATGAATATGGTAATATATCTAAATAAATTTTTAAAACATGTTTTTCTATTTTTTCTACGTCTCATAACAAAAATATCGTTCTCACTATTATCTAGCCGTAAAAATAACATGTGTAGTAGCAGCTAATAGTTTGTTGTTCATTTCTGATATTATTCGTGTAAATACAAATAAATGATTCAAAATTTAAAAAATGACAACAGGAATTAAATATCATGTGTACCAATGTCGAGACTAAAAAAATCTACATTTCTTGAAACTTTGCGTACGTCTGATAACGTAGGTTGCAAGTTGCAGTAACTGTTGTCAAAACAGTTGCAGATACGTGCATACGTCTGATACCACCTTAAGAAATAACTAGAAGTTTTCGCAGACAATAACTAAATGGGTGCCGGGCAGCTCGATGCTTTTTTAGTGGTCGCTGCCAACCTTTGAAAAATAAATTTCCCTACAGCGATCACCTACTTGGCTCTTGGCACCGTATTTTTCGAAAAAAAAAAAAAAAAAAAATTATTTTAATCTTTGTTAATTTGCTCAAAGAAAAAAAATGATACATCATTATCATCACTATTACCACTCTGGCTTAGACCATCTTATAACAAATTTCACCAAATTAATGATAATTAGCACAACCCGAGAGGGTGAAAATCGAGTGGTAAGAAACATCTGGCACTTGTGTTAAAATTGTTTAGAATGCCTCCTACTTTAGGACGACGCACTCCGGATGAAATATTAAGCAGTGACGCCAGGAATGGCAGTTGTTTGCAGGGTGGCCGTGCTGGCGCTGAATAAAACATGGCGCCGGCTGCACGTATGTCGCACGTCAGATTTCCACTGAAACTGAAAGCGGAGTGCCGCACGCCATGCCACGCTGTTTTACGCCATGTTACTGCAACGGCAAATTTATTATAAATGTCCGACCGTAAAATGTTTGCGCTATTCCACGGGAATGGGTTTTACACGGACGTGAGGGGGGTCTTCTAAACGTTTGTTAGGTTAGAATTTATTTAAAAGGTTGCTTCTTGTTGTAAAGTTACTAGAATGTTTGATGAAAATTTTCGGAAATGTTAAAATTTTATAACAATATTAATATTCTTCCCCATTGTACGAGTGGAATAATTTATTCATATATTTCAGTTTTATTCGTTTCAGATCAAAATGGATTATAGGCTTAAATCTCAAACCGAGATCAAAAGAGCGACAAAATTGTGTCAAATAAAATCGACAATTTTTAATACCAAAAAAATGTTTGATTTAAGTGCTCAGTAGAGTAATGCGTGTTCCCATAGCCAAAGGCATAGGCGCCGGCTTTTGGATTTTCGTGTGGGGGCTGAAAAAGGCAACAAAAAAAGACCAAATAAAAACTTTATTTTTTAAAATTGGTACATAAATAAATAAAATTGTACAAAAGATGCGAATTTATCGTATGACTTAAATATCTAACTAATTTTTTTTACTAAAATCTGATAATTTTATTATTAATTATATATATATATATATATATATATATATATATATATATATATATATATATATATATATATATATAAATATAATAATTAATTAATACTGCGTTTTAAATCTGGCACCACTGGTGGCAGTACTATTTGCTAATCCGAACGCGTTACTTATACAGTACTTTACTTAATACAATATGACAAGTTGGAAATTTCATAAAACAAATAGAGTAGGTATATGTTATATACTTTGTATAAGTAATTGATGTATTAAAATATTTCAAAATGAGTGTTCTTCTCGTTGGGAAGAACCCCTTCAGATTTTTCTGTGTGGGGGCAGAATCCCCTCAAATTTTTCCGTGTGACGCTCGAGCCCCGAAGCCCCCACGTAGTCTGCGCCTATGGCCAAAGGTAGCTTCACCCTTCACCCTTTCATTTTTTGGCAAAAAAAATAGAACACCCGCCATACATAATTGATTCGACAATGTTTAAAATAAAATTCCTAAAAATATTATAACGTGTGAACCCCGCTGCTACGCTGAACAAGCGTCTAAGTATAGCGATGACGCAATCGCGCTTGCAGCCGGGCTACGTACCAAAGAAGCCGCGACGTGTTTAATTATTTCCAGTCGTCTGAACCTTTTGTGTTAATTGTTATTATGCGGTCGAACATTCTAGAGCTCTCTGGAAGTTAATGGCAGCTGTATAAAAGGGACGCAGCTATGCTCAGAAGTTAGTTACACACAGAGTCATAGAAACATTCACATGGAGTGTTAGAGAGTAAAGTGTTAGTGAGAAGCACATAGCAGTATCGTAGTGAGCGTAAGCATTTGGTGTCGAGTAAGTACTCGGAAAGTTACTTGTATATTGGGATAGCTGTGGATGTAAATACTCGGTAGTCTTGACGAGTATTGGGAAGCTATAGTGTACAAGGACAGTAACGGCGAGTCGGGAATTTACTGGTATACCGGGATAGCTGTGAAAGAGAATACTCGATAGTATTGAAGAGTATTGGGAAGCTAGGTATACGGGGACAGTAACGGCAAATGAAAATGGATACTGGTGTTGAAGAATTGTGGCATACGGATAGTCGGTGATACTGAGGCTGTGGAAGTGAGAGAGTTACATAAATAGACAAATAGTGAGGTGAAAGGTGAGACTTCTGTCCGAGCAGTTGAATATACAGACGCTGTTGAGTGAGTTGAGTATATAGACGCTGTGGAGGTCGGTAGGCGGACCGCTGAACATGATATAAATAAACAGTAACATAAATAGTCGAAATAAATAATTAGTAATATCGTATAAATAAATGTCGTGATAAATAAATAAATAGTGTTAGTGTTATCTACTTAAATATAGTTTTAGTCTTAATTCGTTTTTTTAAATAATTGTTTAATATTATTAATAGACATTTTCATTATAGTTTAATAAACACTTATTTTAATTAATAATAATAGTCTAATATTTACACTTCGCCCAAATAAATAAAAAAACGTTACAATATGAACCATGTATCTTATTCGTATTAATTCTAGCGTGACCCTCATATATAAAATTTTAAACTGTAATCAAGCATTGGTGATCCTGGTTCGCACAATGACGGGTGAGCATAAGCATCAAGCAGCGCCGTGTGCTATTGCTTGTTTAGAAGTTTATATCGCAATAATACAAAATACGTTGTACCGGAACGGTGATCAAAGTTCAATAAACTACGGATATTACCAATTAAATCATATAACTGCGTGTGTTACCTGTGTTTAGCAATAAAAATTTATATTAAAACGTGACATAGTTGTTGTCACACAAATTACCTATTAAGGTTGTCTAGACGTTCTTAAATTTTATTTTATAACATAAAATTAAAAATTAACCATTAAATCAAATTTTATTTTATCCCATCTTAAAACAAATACCTACTTGTTAAGCTCTAGTACAATTCGTGATTATTCTGGGCCTGTATTTAAATGTTGAGGGTTGTTATTTCAACCTTTACCTTCCCAAGTGTTTAACAATTACTTGACATTCTGTAGGTAAATATATTCAGTTGTCCGAATTAACAATGAACCCTCAGTTGTATAAATATACTCTTGCAATCTAAGACTCCTTTTAATTTAAATTCCTTCCAATAACACTACCTGACGATTGCTATAAAAACAAAGTCACAATAGCTATTTGTGTATTATGAGCGCAAAATGGGACATTGTCGATTGAGAGGTTGTTGCCATTCTTTCGAAATCGACAATGTCCATTTTCGCTCGAAACATATACAAGATTTTTTTCTACAGTCCTCCACCAAAACAAAAAAATAATAAAATGTACATTTTGTACTTACAGAACTACTCAAAAGTTTTGCAGTGAAGTTAGGAACGTATTCAAATATCAATATATTGTTTTGGCTTTCGTTGCCAATTTTGTAATGAATATTATAAGTTTTTGTATAATTTATTTGTTTCAAGTACATTAAACTAGTGCAGTGAAAAAGTGGATGTCCATTGGGAGCGTTCACACCAAACTTTTGCAGGTGGCAGCACAACTATTCACACAATTTATTTTATATTTAATTTTAATTTATCGTTATTTTTCATTCTTCTTGAGCTATTGCTTCAAGCTAATCTAAGCATTTTATACTTTCGTTTTTGTAAATAAATGCCCTATTTTATTTTCACATCAGTGCGGCATTTTGTTTGGTTATGTAATATACCGACAGAGCAGTTATATGTCAGATTGACTTGTGAAGGTGGTAAATGTGTAACTACAGTGCCATTAGTTCCTGACTAAACATTTCTATTAAGATGTAGACAAGTGACATTTCTCAAAATTGTATAGTTAGAAATTTGGACAGCGAGCATTTTTTCTAATTTGTCGCGCATGAGCGGTAAAGTGACATTTTGCGTCGTCAAAAGAGAGCGCAAATGGCTACTTTGTATATAGATTGTAGAAAATAATATTTTATTTTCAATGAAAAAAATTGAATTACTCAGTATGTCAATCAAACCAGCCCTTTTCTCAGAGAATGAATAAAATTACTCAACATGTAAAACATCAGAGGTTTTAGCAACTCTGATTTACATGTTAAGTAATCTTAACCACTCTTTGAGAAAAGGGCTATTACTTAGGACCTCTGGTATGGTTGACATGTTGAGTAATCATAATTTCTCTTTTTTCGGTTATATGGTTTCGCCTAAAATTTACTACTGACGATGGGAACATTGTTATTTTCACTTAAACTTAGAAATAATATTAAATTTTATTATAAATATCAATTATATTTTAGTCAACTAACGTTTGTTAGTAATAACAAATATCTTCATTTAAGATAATTTGAACGGTAACTTATTTCGGTTTTCTCTTTTTATGCCATAGTAACGTTATCGTTTACTTTATTTACGTTAAAACGCATTATTTAAAAAAAATTCTAATACAACTTAGAAAGGTCTATTACTGGAAAAACATTTTATCAAGCGACCGTAGATAACAAAAGAATCATTGCTATACGCTAGGCCGCCATATTGTTTTGTGATTAGACTAACAGTAACGCTATCTATAGAGACGTCGAGATAACATCAGTGTTAACAAGAGACCACCGAAGAAGGGCCTTGATATTTAAATGAGGAGGGATTCCAGTTGTTTTTATATGCCCTTTTAACATTTCACTTTGTTTTCTTAGAAGCATGGGGTTTTACTCGCCAGACCCCCCGTTGCTTACAGAATTTAGTGGCCATTAAAAAAACGTTAACAGAATGTTTCAAGTAAGATGTTTACGTTGCTCACTTGTCTTCAAGACTGTTTGTTTATTTTAACTGATTTCGTTTTGTTTTATTGAATGTTGGTGCGTGTAACATGTATGAAATGTTTAATAGGTTTTTTAATTTTTTTCATGCAGCATAAAAGGAACAAGGTTCACCATAAAAAATGTGTAAGTACATGAACGTTTGAGGTACTTCGATTTGATGGCCAGCTTGATATTTTTTTCTGTTTTTAAATGTTTTACGGTCGTTTAAAAACGCATTACATTCATCTTTGATGAATGCGATAAAATGCGATGACATATTTAATAATTTATATCGCAATAATAAGATTATTTATATTTTATAAATAGCATGCTATCAAAGAGACGGTATATATTTTTGAGGTCTCTATAAGGAAAACATTATTCATGCACGTTATTTTAGAACTAAAGGAAAAACATGTCTTACATCAAAGAAATTGTTTCCGCTCAAATAAATTTTCATATTTCAAAATATATCATAGCGAGATGTGCCTCAGTAAGGATGACACACCCAATATGAATAAAAGGCAGAGATATTTTATTCTGCGTCCCACACAAACAAACAATAATGTATTTTTCATTTTAATACTCTTACTTTCGAAAAGAATGCCGTATTTTTTAATATTTTCTAATAAAATATGTAATGGCTTTTATTTCAAATATATAAATCTTATACTGTATCTGGTTTAAGATAGCAGTGGTGCAAAGATAGGAGCAGTTTGATCTTGTTTTCTGATTGGATAATACTCCGATATTACCGAATCAAACAACAAAATCAAAATGCTTCTATTATCACATCACTACAATCTTATACCAGATAGAGTATAAATGTAGCTAATTTCATTATTTTTTCTGTTGATCGTTCATTAATGGCCCCTATTACTACATGATTTTTATGACTAAAGATTTTAGTGGGTAACCATTCTTACCACAATCCATTGATAAATAATAATTATAAAAAATTATGTCCCCTATTACGGAGAGATGAAGCATCAAGGTAAGATACAGTGCGAGGCTGTAATGAAACTCCCACCAAATTATGTATACTATTTTATTCACAATCATCCTATTTTTAAATCAATAATTTTTGAAATAAATAATGAGTTATAACTTTTAATTTTATAAATATTTTTGACAGACCTATTAAAATTTGTTTAACCTACTTTATTATAGGGATCTATGACAATATTGCTAGGCAACCGCTATATAAATATTTCTAACCCGTGGGGTGGAAGTAAATTCCGTTATTTCCCACCCAAGACATTGTCATTACAATTAGAAAAGATGTACCTATTTCCCTAGCTCTAAAAGGTTATGAATCGATATATTACTATAATAAATCATTTTGAAATTTACTTTTGTATTCCATAATGTCGATCCAGATTATTTTGAACACAACAGTGACCCTTGTAGTGCACTCTCCACGCCAGCAATGAGTGTCCTTGTGGTGATGGTAAACGTCTGCGAGCTACGAATATGTCATTATAAATAAAATATAAAATAAATATATCATAAATAAATAAATATCTCACGGCATATTACCCATTGCTGGGTGTGCCAATCTGTTTTGTACACAGATTTCGGTACTGATGACGACATATTTGTACCGTGAAGGCGTTTATCAGGCATAACCTCACGGGCACTCATTGTGGGCGTGGAGAGTGCACCATAGGGGTAATTTAATATCAGACCCGATTCCTTAGATTCGCGCCCTGACCCTCAAGCACGCGGCCACGAGACCCCTTGAATTTTCATCATAATTATAGACAGGATCTGGTAATTCCTTTCATCGTTATAGATATCTGCGTATATAAAGCAGATTGGTACATCCAGCAATGGGTAATACACTATTATTAACGAAAGATGACTATTTAAGGTCATTTGTTCGAAGAAAGAATACACATCACTTATAGCAGTAGCTTAGCAACATTTCGTATTAGATAGAGAAAGATTATTTGATCTATGTCTATTTAATTTATGTGGTGTGACAGAGGTACGATAATAGTGGCATTACTTTCTAACACATTATAAATAATAATGACATATGTGGTAGAATTACAGATACCTAATTATCTACTACACTGCCCTCTGTGTTAAATTTACCCAGTGGCGTTAACGTTTAAATCAAATTATTATTCCTTGGTTTATAAGTTAAGTCTATGTTTTTGTATTTTGCAAAAATATAAGTGAAGAACATAAATCTTTCAGAAAGGCATGATTTAGAAAGAAACATAATTTTCAAATGAATTACTCTTATTTTTTCAGTTAAAATGTGTCCATAAATATTTCATGTTGCACGCCTAAGCATACGAAATGCAATGAACTTATCTGCAAGTAATATTATATCAGACGGCTCACAAATGACCTTGAATAGTCATCTTTCGTGAATAATAGTTCCCCCACCTAATTTTGAAAATAAAATTGATAAACTTTTCTACTTATATATTATTTATTTTATTTTGATAAATAACTAACTATGCAATTGAGTAATTAATATTCAAAATATTCTCATATGAACTATTTAATTCCTCTCAAAAACAGTAGAACTAACTTCTCTAAATCCCAAATTAATTCCATATTTGAACAAGTCTAACACCCGCATTACATTTTCACTAGTTAATTATACGAACAATTCAACTCCTCCAACTTTGTTTCGCTGAATTAATTAGCCATACATTATTAACCCGACTATTGGTTGCAGAGCGTCCCCGTGACCAACCACGCCATCATCCAGAGCCTCGTGCATGACCACGGCCTCCACAAGGGAGTTCCCGCTCCGTGTTGTGTGCCGCACTCTATGAGCCCGCTCTCGATACTCTACCTCCAAGATGACCACCATGTTATATTGAAGAACTACAGGAGCATGACTGTGGAGAGTTGTGGATGTCGATAAATAGTGAAGCTATCCGCCGGTAGAGGGACAGACTGATTATTGATTTTGTCATTGGAATCTATTATATACTGGAATGAGTTGTTTTTATTTGCATGTATAGTAATGATCAAGAAGTAGAAACAGGATAGATAAATTTGAGGAACTCTTAACAATTTGTAAATTATATAATTACAAGAAGCCACGAAGATTAAGATATTTTAATTTCGTTTCACCTACGACTTTGGATATATGGGATATTTTGTGCATTTAGGAGAGCCTCAGATATGTATTTTCCACAAAAATTCTCACAGGCTACTAGATAATAGCGAAAAACAGATTTTGGTCAATTTTTTTCTAGTTATAAAATTGTATGAATTATATAATTTAGTTTAGATGTTGATGATCTAATTCAGTATTTTCAACTATAAAAATCGCTATTTTTCTCTTTTCCCTGGTCTATGAAATGTAATGTTCGAAATTGGTTTTACATCAAAATTATAAATTTTCACTATACAAAGGTCTCAAAAAGCGTACCCTGCAATCCCTGCAAGGGGGTCTCGAAAAACTACAATGCCACATTAGATTTTAGTGATACCTATACCTACCGTTATTTGAAAAGAAAATGCATAGGGTACTAGATGTAGGCAAACATGTTTTTGTTGTAACTGGAAAATAATATTGAATTTTTGTTTGCACCTCTTTAGGGCACTTTTGAAAAACGATGCTCAATTTTTTTTTTATTACTATTAGATGGTAAAATTATAATTTTTATATGGACGCCATATTGAAAAGTAATACCCCTGAATAGTTTGTTTCATTCTTAGACCAGGAATTCCTGGACTATGGTTTCATTACTACAACCTAATAATCGTTGAACCTAATTCGTAAATTTAATAATTGTAAAATTTTTGCTGTTTGAAACAAATAAACGTAGATAAATTATACATAGGGCTCCAGTATAATCTACTTAATTACTTAATCGTTAAACCCTTCTGGTGTCGGACCAAATCTAATAAAATAATTTTAGAATCGTAATTTGATAATTGTAAGAAGCATAAAAATGCCCTAAAAAGGTGCAAACCAAAATTCAATATTATTATTTCACACTTGAATTTATTCACAAAGATAAATTTCCAGTTTCGCTAATATCTAGTGATTTATGCTCTTTTTTTTCAAATATTAAACATTCAAACATTAATAGCCCAGTCAAATTAGATCAATTGAAACTGATCCGAGGAAAAAATACCAGAGTTTTGAAATTTGGCACAATTATTCCTTGACGAAAAGTCCCCGCGGGTAGTGCTTGAGCGGGGGGTGGGGGGCCCGTTTTCACCATCTTTGCAGAAATCTCCGAAAATATAGATCCTAGCGAAAACACTTTACAAAATTAAAGTAAATAAAATTTGCTATAGAAATGGATTGTAGGATTAATAGTTTCGAAGATTCAAGACGGAGAAAATAACGATTTTTTCAAAATTTATTTATTGGAGATTTTTTCTCAAAATACTTTTTTTTAAATATTTGCTATATTCATGTTTATACAGGGTGTTTCCTTTAAAACAACCAGCACTTTTTTGGGCGAACTAACAACTTTAGAGAAAAATGTTCGAGAATAGGGGGATAATGGGGTGTATTCTGTAAAAAAATGTGAATTTTAACATGCCTTTAAAAAATTATATTTTAACTTGACTGTTAACAATAAATTCATTTTTTGGTATTCTCTACGCGAAAATTTGACACTGCTGTTAAAATCATAAATTTTAACATGTATGTTAAACACCAAAATGAAGTGATCAACAAGACAGAAAAAAGGCACGTGTTTGCTAAAGTAATGTAGTTAGTAACCGTAACACAAATAAATAAACATGATAAAATGAGTGAACAACTGTCAGTTTATGTGTCACTTTGAAATTTTAGAAAACTAATCTGTCATTTTGAAATTTTAGAAAAACGAATGCAAATAATGCTTCGGAAAATAAATAAAAATCTGCTGCATAATCATGTCTCATTTTTAGGTCCCATATTAAAAATGAATTACATTGAAATTGTAAATTATTAAGTTATCATTTGGTATGTAAAATTTCTTCTTCTTGATCCTCAGAATTGACAATCCAAAATGTTAAGTTAGGTACGTTGGTTTGACGAACAAGACAGGATTAAGCAATTTTAACTGCATTTAATGCCTACATTATAATAAAGAACTTATGTTTTATGATACATCTAAATCTGCTCTCGGTATACCATTCAAAGTTCAGTCTTTCTCGAATTATTTTAATTAAATATTCCTACTGGCTACACGCTGTGCTACACAAAGACATACGATGGAATGGGTGATCGTAATTAAATAAAATACTTCGTTAAACAGTATATTTTATTATATAACACCTAGATATTTTTTATATTCATCCATGGTATTTTTCTTTCGTTTTCTATTTCATTTTCATTAATTAGAAATGCAACATATTCAAATGCTGTGATAATTTTATTGTATAAACAGATGTTAAAATTTTAAAGGCATCGATTTGAATGACGTTAAAATATACAGTTTTAACATCTAATTTTAACACGGATGTTAAAATTTTAACAGAATTGATAGTTACAGAATAGAAAATATATTTTAACAGCAAGTTTATTTTTGACATACTGTTTAAAATTAACAGTTTCCTTACAGAATACACCCCAATGTATCAATAGTAACAAACCGAATATTTAACCAGTGGTTCTCAAACGGTAGAACAAAAATATATTTTTTTAAATGGCACCCTATATACTTTTTTAGCCCTTTAAATAGAATATTATTTCAACGATATTTCGAGAAAAATGGTATTAAAAACTAGAAATAATGTAATAAAAAATGGGTTTACTATTAGCGTAACTAGGCAACAGATGTATCAATACCTGTATATTGCATAGCCTATTGTAACATTATTTTTAATACCATTTTTCTCGAAATAATATTTATATCGTTGAAATCAGAGAAAAATTCTATCTAATGGGCTAAAAAATTGTATAGGATACCATTTAAAAAATATAATTTTGTTCTGCCGTTTGAGAACCACTGGTCGAATTTTCGGTTTGTTATTATTAATAAATTAGCCCCTTATTCTTGATCACTTCTTATATATAACACTTTTTTCTAAAGTCATTATTTCGCCCAAAAACGCGCTGGTTGTTTTAAAGGAAACACCCTCCGTATACCTGGTGTAATACGAAAAGTGGACCATAGGCGTTTAACATGGGAAAACAGTATTTCCTTACGCAAAAGTAGTAAATAAAATATGCTGACTGACTTAGATGCAAAATTGTATTCTGTAAAACATTTATTTGAAGCATTATTGTCTAAAATTGATAGTCCACTTTTGCGCAATGTAAGATTGTTTTCCCATGTTAAACGCCTATGGTTATGGTCCTCTTTTCGTGTTACACCCGGTATATAAACATAAATATAGCAAATATTTAGAAAAAAGTATTGTTCATGAAGCATTTGCAATGTATTGTAACGAAAAATCATAATAAATAACTTTTGAAAAAATCGTTATTTTCTACGTCTTGAATCTTCGAAACTAATAATCCTACAAAAAAATAAATAAAACCATTTTTATAGGAAATTTTATCTGCTTTAATTTTATATATTAAGTATGCAAACATCGTGAAAAGAACACCTTTAAACGGGTACCCCACACCCCGCGCACGCCCCACCCTCGGGGTAATAATAATAAGTAATAATTTTGCGAAGTTTCAAAACTCCGAAATTTTTTCCCTTGAAAAATCTAGTTTTATTGGCCTAAAAATGGCGTCCTAATGCGTCTACGTCTAATGTAAGCGACTTCGTATCTCTTATAGTTCTCGAGATTTCCATGTGATGCGTGTTTTTTGGGCAACTTGCATAATAATAATTTGAAAGAACTTAAATGAAGAATTTAAACAATAAAAACGTAATGAGAAATATTTTAATCCCTAGTATTCAAAAAGAACTACCTACTTTTACAAAAATGATACCCTCAAATATATCTCGTCTTTTCTTGATTTTGAAACGTCTAATTCACTTGCATGATAGCTCATTTCAGTATATTATAAGAGTTCATTGTTTTGTATCTAGTCTTTATTCAGGATTTGGTTAAGTATTAACACTACGAGTATAAAGTGTTTACGTAGTAATAGTACTGCCAATAGAGGTAGTATTACTTATCTATGGGAGTTTAGGAGTACCTACTGTTTTGTAGTATTCCTGTATTTGGTTTTGAAATCAAATTTAGTACTGACAATCGTTACTAGATATACTTGTATTGTAATAGTTTTCTATCCATTTTCATCTTCAGTAGTTTAGTTGTTTTAAAATATTATTTAAATAATCATTATATGATTGAGTAGTATTACTTATAAAATTAGGAAAACAGTTTAAAACATTTTATTTACTTAAAACTGAAATTGTATTAATTTATCGATATTTATTATATCATTTATTTAATATATATATATCAAAATTATATAAACTACTTCGCAGTTTATTGATTACTAAAACAGGTATGGCGCGCAAATTCAAATTTAAATCCTCTACTCTCCAACAGATTGCTGTAGCGTATTTATTAACCGCACGGTCAAGAAAACTATTCAATCCAACAACTTGTACACATCTGGGAATCTGTACTTCCATTTTAAAATCTAATTTAGTTCTTCCCATTTCCCATAGATGTCCCTACTTATATATCGGCGCGGTAAATCCAAATTCGATCAATACGTAATGAAATAGAAATCCTTTGTGTGGGGCATTAAATTGGAAGAAAACTCACAATGTCTTGTGCTCTTTGCGTCCACCGCGCCATATATGATGTTATTATGAGGGTTATAATCCAGAGGGCTCCAGTATGAAAACAGATGAAATTCCCGCGTAAACAAAACAAAACTTACCGTTTGGAGGGTGGGAAAGCGCGACTGGAAACCTGTAAATGAATTATAAAATTTAGTGGGTGGTATTGTTTTACAGGGGTGTAAATATTGTAACCGCAAAAAATAAATGGAGAATGTTTAAAATAGGTTACAAATTGTTGTACATATATTTTTAATTTATGATTAGGTTTTGTTTATAATATATGAAATGAAACGTACTTTAGAATTGTATTAATTTATAGTTTATTTAAATAAGGGTCACATATACACTTAAAATTTTGTTTAAACTTAAACAGAGAGTCCCAGAATGAGGTTACGCTATTGTTATTTTAAAAACTATTCAATATTATTTTATGAAATTTGGTATCTAGGGGTTTTACGACATACCCGTTTCAGCCAATATATTTTCAACTGAGTAGCACTTCCGGTTTCACCGGAAGTAGACCTTAACTTTCTTATTTTAAATGGAATGCTACACTTTTATTTTACCATTGAATTCAAGAGAAAATTTTACATATGAAACTATAAAAAAAATTTACTCATGATCAACCACTTCCGGCGTAATTAAACTTTTTTGATTTTTTCACTAATAAAGGTCACTTTTTATCACTCTTTATCTCTAGAATGGATACGAATTTCTATAATCTGTAAAAACAGTTTGATAAAGAAAGCTTTTGTTTACAATAATATAAATTAATAATTGCCAATTTTTAAAAATTATAATTTCTACGTGAACATAAATTGTGTGAATCAAACTATACAGTGTCACAAAACGTAGGTACGTGCAATATTTCAAGAATGAATTCTATAACTTATTTAGCGCCGAAAAGTCCATATATACATGTCCTAAACGTAACGCGAGTTACTGTTTATTTCATAATGTATGTGACTAAAATTATAATTCAACGAATTTTACGAAATAAATCTTTTTTAATACAGTGTGTTCTAAAAAATCCTAACTCGGAGTAGGCTATGAACAAAGAAACGTATGTTAATTTAAAAATATTTAATTGAATGTCAATTTGACATGAGATATTGTCAAAAATGTTATCTAAAGGCGACGTGCACATTTTGAGCGTCAGCGCCTCTAACGGCTACATTGGCATTTTTGGGTACCGAATAAACTTTGACATTTCGAGAAAGTGATCCAATTTACAATTTTATTTTGAGTTGTTGCTATTGTGTATGAATATTATACATCATAGTATATTGAAATGACTAAAGAAAATATCTAAAATGCTATATATGTGATGTGACAATCAAAAAAGGCAAAATACCAGCGAAGGTACTGTGGCAGAAAATATAATTTTTCTTATAATATGCGTGATTTCTGTAAACCATTTTATTATATTCAAATTTATATTTTAATTTATAATATTAGTTAAAAGTTACAAGATGCATAATACATGGAAATTGAGATTAAAAAGTGGAAAACTTGAATGATTGGAAAGAAAAAAATTTCTACATATCACGATATCAGTGTATGATGTTAGCATCTTTCTTTTATATTCGCAATAAATGAAGAAGATTCTTCATTGAAAATATACCAGGCTCTAAGTGGAATCAGTTGCACAAGCTCGGAAAAGAAAATACACGAAAAATACGAACCATGTGAATTTCTATCTTTAACATTAACATTACATGTACAAAATCTATAATAAATAGACGAATTATGTGAAATATAGACATCTATTTCATACAACTGCAAGTATTATACAATTTTAAGACAATTTTCTTCTTCTTGTATTATATCTTGTTCAAATAGTAACTTAAGAAACACATTTTTATATAATTCATTATTGCAATCAGACGAGCATTGTTGGAATTTTATTCATACGATAAGTATCTTTTACAATGAGAAAATATGTATACCTAAAATAATTTTTCATATTAGTAGAAGATATCTGATGAAAAGTTATTTTCTTATACATCTGTTCCTCATATAATCTTCTAGGAAATTTATAAAATTTGATACTTCAATAGGTAATTTTGTAAGAATTATTACATCCCTCACTGCATCACATAATATTTGACGTCCTATCATTCGTATTCATTGCAAATATTATATAGAATAGAAATTCCAAAATTATTTTGACACAACCTTGCTATGTTTCAATGAGTAACCACTTTTGTCATTTTTGTCCGCTGTCGGCGCTGACTACTTTTGTGCGTGCACACTGCCTAAAGAACTCAAAACTTTTCTTATTGAATGTTATTTTAGAAATGGAAACAAATTAGAAAACGGCGAATGTCAATATACTGTATCCTTCTTTATTGTCTTTTCTTCTTAAAATTACATTTCAAGATCAATTTTGATATCTTGACTTTTTAATTGAATAATGATCAGACATACGTTTCTCTCTTCATAGCCTACCCTGAGTTAGAAATTTTATTGAACAAACTGTACATTTTTGTTTTTTTTTATTTACAAGAAATGTTCAAAATTAGCTCCATTGTGTTCAATACATAAATCTGCACGTCGCAGAAGAGATCGCTGCGTTCTTAATAGGGCGCGAGCAGACATGTGACTCGAGCGACCTTAAAGGCTTAAAGTGCTTAAAATCATCTGATTTGATTTTGAACTGCTAAAATATCATTATTTTACAATTTTCAGGCAGTAAAACACATGAAATTAAAAATAATAACTTCTTAACAGGTCAAAATTAAAATAAGTCAAAACATTTGTCTTGACAACGTGACATTGTTGTTGTCAAAGTGACACGCGCATACAAATCAGCTGATTCCGAGCATTTCAAGGTTGTTCGAATCACGTGTCTGCTTGCGCCCTTTACGGTTTCTTCGTTATTCCTAATAATATCGGCAGCCTCTCAGACAAAACATAAATTAGACACCGCATACTACCATTTCTTGTGATGCAGGAACTTAAATGAGCTTGCCGAGCGGCGTTCGTGAAACAAAATATAATGTGAAACAAAAAGTATGTGCCTACAAAATATATATACATATATATATATAAACACCGCACATAACCTTCCAAAATCACTTTCGAACGTAGAACAATAATAACAAGCTGGCAGGCAACACGCTGTGCAAAACAAACGCCTCGTTCTTTTGGTCAAAATTCTACCGTGTGCATTTCAGTTGCATAAACAATCTGTTTCATGTGAACCCAAAGCCCAAAAGATAAAAATCTAATGGAGCCAGGTCCAGCGAACGATATTCAAATGTTACCAAACAAAAGGTGTGATCATGGCAACTAGGCAACTAGATCAGTATTTCAGAAATCTGTTAATATTAAATAAGTTCTGGAAATTCATCCCTGAAATATTGCCGGTACGTTTTGGGACTTCTTGTATATAACTTATTCTCAAGATATAACACAAAATAATATTTTTTAAATGAGAATAAATGTTAAAAATCATCTCTTATTTTTTCTTATTTTTAAATCGTAAATATGGGCTTTAGGATCCAGGAGAAATTTATTTAAACGAAGAAAGAATAGTGAAAAATAGTGGATTCCACCATTTTTTAAAATATAATTTTATCAGAAAGTATAAGTAAAACTAAGACTATTGGTGAAAATCCGGTGAAAAAATTTCTATTAATAAGCGAGTTATGGTCTCCCGAAGTTTGAAAATATAGATGTGACGTCACGAATATAAGTATTTATATAAAACTGTTTTCTTAGTGGATCTAAAATGTTCAAATTAATATTATAATACTGTACAAGTCTATATGTTTTATAATTGCAAGTGTATCAAAATTATTAAGTTTAATGCAAGAAATTTATATTCAAATAAAATCTGTTTGAGAAGTGCAGTACAGGACAGTGTCCGCTATTTAAATTTGTCTACTTCCTTTGGTAGTAGACTCCACCCCCTAACTCGGTATTCGTTATATATTTATAGGTGGTCTTTGAGTCGCCAATCAAAATAATATACATGGAAATCATATGAGTGACGAGCTGCTAAAAAAAACCCCTTATTTCCGAAGTATTTCAATTATATTATTTTATTTCTTTATTTAATTAAGCATCTACTTTCACTATTTGTTACTAATTTCTCTTAATTCGATTGAGCTGTAATCCCCTATTCATGGACCTCGCTGGGATACGAACCCAAAGCCTCTGAATAGTTCGAATCCCAGCGAGGTCCATGCATTTTTCACAATTCTTTCTTCGTTTAAATAAATTTCTCCTGGACCCTAAAGCTCATTTTTACGATTTAAACATTTAGGTTGGATCTCAAATAATTATTATTTTTCTTATTTTATAAACTTTTCAACATGATTATTAATTTTTTGTACCTACTATTCTTATGCTTAATTGGTAATATAATCTCAAGTTTTGAACAAAAATTTAATTGTATATTCGATCACTTAAAATAATTAAAATAACCATTTAAGCCGTGTATTCGAATACTGTGTAGCAGTTAGTTATTTGTAATACAAATTAGAGCAGTATTATCCTTCGTAGTATCATAGTATCGTAACTATAAGTGTTAGATTAAGAAGACAGACAAAGAATTTTGACTTATTAGCATATACTAATGTATATTACTACGTGTACCATTTACTTCGTTAAATGAATGTAAAGAACTATTATTTAATAAAGGACTAAACGTGTGCTAGTAATTTTATTATCGCGTCTACCGCGATACTGCCCTGGGGATGTAATTATTGTGATTAAATTACACGGCAAGCAAGTGAATTACCACGTCTTCGAGTATGAAAGTTTATGGCGAAGTAATGAACTAAAATAGTGAAATTTTATAGCCAGTGGAATTTGCCTTTTTAATATGGGGTTATTACTTTTTTAATAAGATCGGGAATAGTGGTTACTTAGGTTGAAATTATGGGCAAGTTAAATCAGAAAATATGAAATTATAATGAATGCGAAATTTGGCTTGGAAATTTTGTGTCTATTATTAAATTTGTGGTTGAATGCAAGAACAACTAATGGGCTGAAAGATGCTGATGCTATATTTTTTATGTCGTAGCCCGATTGTAAAATACAAGGTGTTATGTAAGTATGTGCCGTAAGTTATGATATGACTAACGAATGAAAGTTGACGTTTATAGCTATTAACAAACCTAGGAATGTTATATGTATATCATAACTGCCGAAGATGTCGGTTTGAAATCCGAGCTCGTAGAGCGAGGATTTTAAGACATCTAAGGCTTGTTATGATTAATAACATCCGTGGTTTGTTCAATAGTTTATCGGTTTCAGAAAATTAAGACATTATTGATAAATATAATTTTTTTAAATTCTTTCATTAATGCTACTTTCAGATTGCTGTGGTTAACAGAACAATTATTTTGACAATGTCAATATGACAAATATTTAAATTATGTGCTTTGTTCCACATGTTTATTACTTAAGAATAAAGTAGACCGTATTTATAACGATAGGCTAACGTTTTCTGTATGTATTAATGAAGAGCATTATATTTTCATTTTATTTTATTATCATTTTGTAGACCGTTGTTGACAAGTCAGTATGGTAATAATATTACCATACATATACAGTTATTACTTAGTTACCAGCCTACTTTTGTACATGTAAACAATGGAATAATATCCTGAAACCGGTAAAATTAATACATACAGATAACGTTAGCCTATCGTTCTAAACACGGTCTACATTATTCTAAAGTAATAAACATGAGGAATAAAGCACATAATTTGAATATTTGTCATATTGACACATGTCAAAATAATTGTTCGGTTAACCATAGCAATCTGAAAGTAGCATTAATGAGAGAATTTCAAAAAATGATATTTATCAATAATGTCTTAATTTTCTGAATCCGATAAACTATTGAACAAACCACGGTTGTTATTAATCATAAGCCTTAGATTTCAAACCGACATCTTCGGCAGTTATGACATACTTAACATTCCTAGGTATGTTAATAGCTATTATAGATGTGGTTTCTTTTGAAACCCTAGAGAAGAATAGAATTGTACAAAATATTCAGGTATGAAATTTTTGCATGAACCCATTTAAATACTGGACTAGGAAAGCACAGAAATAGACGGCCGACTAGGGTAAATGAATATCAAAACAGGGGTGCGTTTAAAATATTTTAAACATTTTTCGTTTATGTTGATTATAACAAAATATTTTGATCTTTAAACTATTTAGTTTGGCAATTCTATGAAATAGGATTATTTTTAATTTCCTCTAACAGTAATTCCAACTCGAGGTTTGCTGACACCTGAGACGAACGAACTAGAATTTGCGGTATTAAATTTTTTAAATAAATCCCTGAATCCTGTAGCTAAGGTTAATTTAAATGCTTCCTGGTATTGAGTACAATTCTAATCTTCTGTAACGGAATACATAAGGGTCAGTTTCCTTTCAAATCAAATATAGGGAAATGTTTTCAAAAGAAACCACGTCTATTAAATAATAATTTTCATATATTTGGTTTCAAATTGATTATAAACTTACCAGTTAACTTATGTTTGAATTTTGTGTGGTTTTACTGTAACAGATATTATAATAACAAAATAACAGTAGTATCTTAAGTACCCCCATAAAAACTAAGTAAACGACAATTCTAATAATTACACGTGAATAATTGTGTATTTATAACTTCTACCTACAATGTTATATTTATTAGTATGTAAATTTATGCATATTATGTTTCAGAGAGCGCTGATTAAATGGTTAGCGATTTCATTTAATGAATATGTCACGGATTCAAATCATGCAACCAACATCAGCTAATATCACCATGTCCTTTGGATTCACTATAATTTATCGACCTGCAGCATTAAAATGCAAATATGTCTTCTCAAGAAAGAACAGGAATTTCTGTCGTTTATTTCAAATAGTAATTATAAGGATTAAAAAACTTCGGGATATCAGTCAACAGGATTTATTTATTTTGACAACTCCGACGTTTCCATTGTCCAAAATACTACACCGGTCAGTCAAAAAGATACTTAAAAACTAGATTGTCTGAACATAAAAGAAATTCGGAAAACAAAAATAAAAATATTAAGTGTGTTCTATAGTTGAACATTCAAAAACATATAATCATGTGTTCGATTTTAAAAACTCCAAAATAATTAAAAAGGAAAAAAATCTGTATAAACGGCTAACACAAGAAATGTTAAATATTCAATTAGACGATAATAACATTAACACACAAACAGACATTGATAATCTTAGTACTATTTACAGTAATTTAATAAATTTCCAACGTTTTAAAATAATGTAGTATATGCATCCATTGTAACTGTAGGGTTGACATGGTTGGTTATAATAATTTTTTAATATTTTTTACATATGCTTCTCTCTTCATGTTCTCGATGTCACATGTTAATTTTTGTTAAATATTGTTCATTTTGTTGGCAGTTGACAACGTGGTTTTTGATCCATTTCTTATATATTTACAGTTAATTTTCCTATGTACTGGTTGAGTGAATTGATGTTTATTAGAAATTCTATTGTTTAACGGTTTTTTAAATGTTTCTACCTATAAACATTTGTATATTGACTGCAACTATCATTTTTATGTTGCTTTTATAGACATGTAAGTTTTATAACCTTATTGGTTCTTGTAAATGTGTAATATCTGTATTCATTCTCCTGTAGATCCCTGAATAAGGCAACTGTGTTGCCGAAACGTCGGAGTTGTCAAAATAAATAAATCCTGTTGACTGATATCCCGAAGATTTTTAATCGTCATAATTCTCCACAGTCGATCAATTTTCTCTTATAGTAATTATAAGGTCTATTTAAATTTAATATTTTTGTAGTTATCAATATTCAATCTTTGTTTTGTTGCTTTATTCATGTATGAAACAAAAGAATGTAGGCTTGTTATACATTGTTGAAATGCTTACAAAATAAGGAAAAAGATGAAACTATTTTCAATATGTTCCCATTTAAAAAAATATTATGTTTGTATTACGGTTCGAGAATTATTAAGTTTTGAAAATATCTAATTACACCACGATATTCTACGTAAAAATTCATATAGAAATTATTTAAACATTTTCAAAAAAAACGAAATAATATTTATTTTTGCCAGTTCATCAATATGGCGTGACAATAAAATACAAATTTGCAAACAATCAATAAAATGTATAATAAATATAATTACAAAATATTGCTAATACATCATTAAGAAATTCGTCAATACTATAATTTTGCGATAAAAAATATTTCAATTTAAGTTTAAAAGATTTCTTACCATTTAAGCACCTTAATGCACCATTCATAAATGAAAATTAGGTTTAGATTTATGGTTTATACTTTAGATTTAAAGACATTGGCCGCATATTATGTAATGACTCCATTCACACTTCAGAATTTAGGGTCTCTAAATCCAAACCATAAAGCTAAACATTGCAAGGTCCAAACTTTAGGTTAATGATTTAGTTTGACGTTACAAACTTCACCAATGAGAACGAGTCTGAAATGATATAGATATATACACCCATCTTTATTTAGTATCCACTTGGTGGATTCGGCTTTTTAAACAAATTCGAGAAGAACATGGAGACTGTCGTAACTTAATTGCTAAAATATAACCAATAATGCCAAGCGAACGATAGTTTCACAGCGCACAGGTGTCTTGCCGATATTTTAAACTTGTTTTTGAAGCATTTACATAGATGTCTGTACATATCAAAACTAATTTTTAGGTAATTTAAACTTACATTTATGAATGACTAAAGGTGCATTCACAAATGAAAATTAGGTTTATGGTTTTGTTTAGGTTTTAGTAAGTCATTCATAAATGTATGGTTCAATTAACTGAAAATTAGTTTTGATATGTACAGACATCTGTGTAAATGCTTCAAAAACAAGATTAAAATATCGGTAGAGCAGTACTTAACAAGACACTTGTGCGCCGTGAAACTGTCATTCGCTTGACATTAATGGTTATATTTCAGCAATTTTTTAAAAAGCCGAATCCACGAAGTGGATACTAAATAAAGATGGGTGTATATATCTATATCATTTCAGACTCGTTCTCATTGGTGAAGTTTGTGACGTCAAACTAAATCATAAACCTAAAGTTTGGACCTTGCAATATTTAGCTTTATGATTTGGATTTAGAGACACTAAATTCCGAAGTGTGAATAGTGTCATTAGATAATATGCGGCCAAAGTCTTTAAATCTAAAGTATAAACTATAAATCTAAACCTATTTTCATTTGTGAATGCACCTTTACTTAAATCTAAACAAAAACCATAAACCTTATTTTCATTTCTGAATGCACCTTTATACTTTTTATTTCTTGGGGAAGTTTATTATACATTTTAATTCCGATTATTTTTGGATTAGTAACCAGTGGCGGATTTTGAGGCTCCCTAACCCCCCCCCCTCACTAAATATTTTTAATACCATTATACTGTGCATTCTACGCGTACGTTTTTAGTGCAGCACGCACTCTAGATTATTAATAAAAAATAATAATAATACAAAAACACTAACGGTTTATATGAAAACAGGGTTTATTAATAAAAAATACAATAAAAACACATTTGAATTTTAACCTAGTCTAGAATATCCACCCCTCAAGAATTTTATTTTGAAGTTTATATACATATGGTTGCAAAACCATGAGAAATATTAAATTCCACAAACATAAGAACGGAAAGCATAATTTATACTGATACCTCTATGTGAGTAGTGACCGAGCACCTCCACCAGGTAGGTGCCAATTGCGTCACAAACTGCTATACATGCCAATGTAACTCATTAAAAGGAATTATTGAAACGGTTAGCAAGGTCTTTCTATTGATAGAGAAGTTTTGTCCCGAATATAAAACGGGCGGCATTCTATATGCACCCTAGTAAACTTATATCTAATGTTTCTAGTGGATTTATTTGGAGCATCCCTGACAAAAATCCAATACTATTTTACAATTTTGATTTATTAATTCATATTAAAACGAAGTATAAGGTAGGTAGAGAAAAACAATTTCTCGGAACAATAATTAGTCCATAATTATATATTTATAGGCTAGTAAAGAAAATTCATATTTACTGTACCTACCTATCAGGGCTGGACTAAGAATATTTTTAGTACCGGGAAATCCGGATGCGGTCAGGCCAGGCCATCATTATAATATTTTGTTTAACAATTTACTTTTTACCTCCCGTTACCCTTGTTAAAGGAGGTACAGGGATAGTGCTAAAAACCGCATATCGAGATTTTGGTAAATGACCACGTTTTAAAGCCTTTAGAATCCAATTTTAACATTTTCACGATGATGTCTGTGTGTTTAGGTATATGGATCCTCCACTCTAACTCAAATATTATTGTTCAGAAAAATTTTAAACCTTGTGTTGCTACGTTATTCTCTAATATGAAATAAGCCATTAGATTTTGGTGTAAATCAAATAACCGGAAATACCTTTAAATGTTATTTTATCGCAATTTATACTATGAAAATTAAAGATTATTGAATTTTCTATAGGTTTGTATTAATACTTTACATATATATATATATATATATATATATATATATATATATATATATATATATTTTATGGATAAATTTATTAAATAATATACAATGTAAATCCCGGAGCCTACGTTTAAAACAAAACTCCTTCTCTTAAATGTATGTAACTATCAGATAACTGTCACTGTCAAAATACTAATCAAATTAATAGTGGCAACGTTTTGAAAGGAAATTAGTAAACTGAACATTAGTTATATGAAAAAGAACTAAATATAGTTTCCAACATGAGTAAATATGTAAATACCTATGTATTTAAATTAATAAAAATTAAATGGCAGGAGGTATTGTGTTGGCCACATCAGATTTTTTTCTTTCAAAACATCTATAATTTACTCGTTTTTGATATTCTTTGTGTTGATAACAATGTGACAATAAATTTGTACATTGAAAATAAAATTTAATATAACGTATGTAATAATTATTTATGCAACAAGAGTGTAAACAGAAGCTTTATGCCTTGAGGTCAAGTATTTCGTGACGAAGCTTACCGAGTCATCCGTATTTATATTTTTGTCATTTTTTTTTATTGATTAAATCAACTATTATATGAAAAGGTGTAGCAGGTATGTTATTATTTATAATTTGATAAAAGTTATTTGTATCTAAATAAAATACATCCTTATATAAATGATCATTTCATGTGTATGATGTCGGTAATACAAAAAATAAGTATGTATTGCGAATATAACAATTGGTTGTCAAAAAGAAAAATAGCTATAAATATTGGCGCACATTCAAGAGTAGTATTTATTTTTTCAACTTTAAATTTTTATAATTTATTTTTTAAGTTCGTCAGGCCACGAGCCGTCACAGACCACCGGGAATTTCCCGGTATCCCGCCGGGCCAGTCCAGCCCTGCTACATATCTGAATATTAATGTAAGTAGGAATATGTGATTAGGAAAAATGAAGAACGTGTTGTATGTTTGAAACTTTATTGATAATCACAATAATCTAATGTCTATTTATACATAAACAGCATGCATACCCAAGTATAATTTTTATACGTGACCGTATAAAATATCAGTAACAAATATCTTTGATTTTTAATCTTTGAAAATTGACGTATTCAACATTTACACCATTTTGATTTCAATTGTACAATAATACAAGTGCAACTGACATTATCGATTTAATATTTTCAAAATACATTTTTCGTTTTCATATCGAACAGTTACTTATCTTTCTCTCTCTCCCTATTCGTATGTGTTAATGTTAATCAATTATAAAAGCAAGACATTGTAAACATACACTATACTTTATATTACACTATTACATTAAATGAGCAGAAATAATACTGTGGACTACTATCTAGTAATACTAATACGTATGAAATTATTCCAATATCAAGAATATATCACAAAATATGTCGCTATATTCAAAACTTTATAAATAAATAAGACAAGGGGTGGAATTCAGTGGGTTGTATTAGCGTGTTGAATATTTTGGCAACATTGTAATGTCTGTCACACTGCAAGATAAATTTTGGGTTGTTAAAAGAATTTTCTTCAAAGTAGTTATTAAATTTTAAACAAATATTGGGCCCTATTCTGTAACTCGGTGGTTAATTTTTAACCACTGGTTAATATTTGTATCCAATAGTTATTGATTTCACAACTAAAAATTTCTTTTTTTTGTTATATGTTAACGTACCTACTTGGGGGCCTATTCTGTAAGTCAGTGGTTAATTTTTAACCATTGGTTAATTTTTTTAGCCAATCAAATATGTTGACATGTAACAAAAAGAAGGATTTTTAGTTGTCAAATCAATATCTATTAGATAAAAAATTTAACCAGTGGTTAAAAATTAACCACCGAGTTACAGAATAGGGCCTTTGATTGGGTAAAAAAATTAACCAGTGGTTAAATATTAACCACTGAGATACAGAATAGGCCCCAATTCTTCAAATAGCCTCAAATTAATTAATGAAATTTAGGTAATATTTTGAAAAAGTTAAGTGATCTGAAACAGAATGTGACGTCAAAGTTCATACAGCTTAACATGTGACAAACTATCGTACGTTTATTTATATAAACAAAGTAGGTGTGGGACAAACTGTTTTACTATTGGCTAGGAATGACGTGCTGTATGTAATTTGACGTCACAAGAGTGGGGGTTTGTTTTTCATGGCTATTTCTGGCCCCAATCTTTTTATTTAATTATGTAGGAAAATAACGAACCAACCTGTCTCTCTTCTTTATTATTTGCAATTTGCGTGGTTCTGTTACTTTTATTAGGTATTTCGATTTGTTAAGCAGGATTTTGAAGGATTTTAACTTAGCTTGTACTCGTACAAGATTAAAATGACAAACTAAACAATATTAACCTCCAAAATATTATTCAAACGTCAAACAGGTGATCTGTCATGTTTAAATTACTGCCACATGCCGTTTTTATGGGGCGTGCCGATGCTATGGTTTTACGGCCATTAATTGGTTCGATGTAATTCTACGTCATACATGGCATTTAAATATTAAAATTTCATTAATTATTTCTGGCCAATTAATGAAAATTTTGCTGAAAGAAAAAATGTGGGTAGCAAGTTTTTTAAGTCTGTTCAAAAATATTAAATAAAAAATGGCACGTAAGTAGGCCATTGCTCATCATTGTTTATTTAATATTTTTTAAGAGACGATAAAAACTTGCTACCCATATTTTTTCTCTTGGCAAAATTTTCATTAATTGGCCAGAAAAAAATTAATGAAGTTTTAATATTTAAATTACCGCCGTGTATGACGCAGAATTATGCCGAACCAATGAATGGCCGTAAAGTAATAACATCGGTACGTCCAATAGCAACTGCATGTGCGGGTAATTTATACATATAACAGATCATCTGTTTGACGTTTGAATAATAGTTTTTAGGTTAATATTTTCGTTTGTCATTTTAATCTTGTACGAGTATAAGCTGAGTTAAAATCCTTCAAAATTCTGCTTAACAAATCGAAATACGTAATAAAAGTAACAGAAACCACGCAAATTGTAAATAATAAAGAAGAGAGACAATGACAGAAAAATGAACTAACGCCAAAAGCAAATTGAAACTCGCACTCGCTCGCCATCTACAGATTACATTCTTAAATATGCATCCCTTTCTCCAGTTAAAGAATATATTCTTTCTTAATTTATTAAAAAACATATATTTTTTTTAAATACAATTTTTATTTTTACGTACCTTTTCAACTTTACTTTAGGTATTTAGTGATAGATATTAGATTTTCAGTACCACGCAAGTAGCCTATTATTGGTCTCCTTCTCTGGTAGAATTTTAAAATTACAACTGAAATTTATTTCATTTTTAACCGATATTACAATGTTGCCATTTACTAAATACAAATACTAGTACAGGATTAATACAACCTAATGAATCCCTCCAAAAATTACAGTTTGTATTTATGTGACATTTATATTTAAAATATTTGACCATCTATATTTGTAAGATTTGATTGAAACATTTTGAGAGACACTGAAACAATTCAGTTGTGCAGAAATGAATTCTACATCGCAAAGTTTAGTCTGCAACCAGTGTTAGTTGCCATGGCAACTTGACCACACATAGATTTTATAGACTGCATCGGTTAATTTCGGGAACACAGCACAAAATGTACAAAACATCACATAAACAGTAACCATTTGATTCTGTTAGTTCTAATTACGTATATAAAAGTGGAACACACATCCGCAAGATATACACGATGTACTCACGACTCTAATACTGCTTAACATTCATTTGGAGTACGTAAAACTCGCGAAACGACATCCCAATAACTCGTACCCAGAATTCTCTCAGACAAGATATTTATTTATATTTATTTTCACTGGTGTTTGAAAACAAATATGTCTTACAATTACGGAAAACTAAGAAAAGTGTTATCATTATTATTGTAACGAATTATTATTACTGTAGACAGTAGCGTATTAACATAGTTTGACTCCAAAAGCCCTTGAATTCAAAAAAATTCCTAACTCGGAGTAGGTTTTGAACAGAGAAAAGTGTCTAATCATTATTTATTTCAAAAGTCAAGTTGCCAAAATTGATCTTGAAATGTAATTTTAAGAAGAAAAGACAATAAAGAAAGATAGAGTATATTGACATTCGTTGTTTTCTAATTTGTTTCCATTTCTAAAATAAGATACGAGAATAAAAGCTTTGATTTCTTTAGATAACATTTTTGAGAATATCTCATGTTAAATTGACATTTAATTACATATTTTTAAATTGACATACGTTTCTTTGTTCATAGCCTACTCCGAGTTAGGAATTTTTTTGAACATACTGTAGTTTTTTTTTCTGCCCTAAAACAATTGTGCATCCTGGGCTCATAGGATTTTTGTGCCCCTTGTACAATTTTGCGCCAGAAGCCCGGACTTCTTAGGCTTCTGCGATAATACGCCACTGGATTTATATCAAAATTATATCGTAATTTCAATATATTTAAGAACTATTTTTATTTTATTGTAATGTAGGACTATATGAATCTTATTTGAATTGTATTTTGGAATATTATTACAATTATTGAGGATATTTTAATTCAATACACTATCAAAGACAAATTGTTGTCTGATTTGCAATAAATAAATATTTTTAGTAAAGTTATAATTGATTTAAGTTACAGGTAGGTAACAGATTTAATTTGTACTATTATTATTTATGTTCATATAGGAGCCCTGCGCCAAAAGAATTGACTTACATCTATTTATTATAATTTTTTGTATAAAATTGCTAAATATAATGCTTGAATTTGTTTTTGAGTTATTTAATGTGGTCTCATGAACATGTGCCTGAGTGTCTGGTTGAGAATCTGGGGTCCCGGGTTCGATCCCGACCGACGCCATAACTTATTTTGCATTTTATTGGCACAAAAGTAACCCCTATGATGCACTCTTCACACCAGCCCATGTGGAGTATGGTAAACGCCCACAATATGCCGTCATCATCGGAGATCATCATTATATACATACGTAGGAGACTGGTACACCCAGCAATGGGTAATATGCCGTGGTGATATTTTTATTTTATTTAATATTATTATTAGTATATGTTGTTATTCAATTATTATTTCTAAACTTACTTTTGTGTGATTAGAATTAATTTATTGCTTAAATAAAACTCGTTATTATCATTAATAAATGTATACATACATAGTTGCCGCGTAAGTTAAGAAAAAGGATGCATGCCAATTCTTTTGGGGCAGGGCTCGTACATATTATGAAATTCTAACGGGTTTTTCAATAAGAACTTTTTTCAAGAGGGTAGTATTTGGTTAAGATATCAGATATAATTCAGTTTTTGGTCATGTTTACAGTAGAAGGTCTACAATTTAAAAAAATTAACTCAATTTCGCTCGAAAATCGCATAAAAATAACTCAAATCCATTATGAAAATGGTCGATCTGTGAAAAGCACATTTCGTAAAATCGTAGATATTTTCTGTCGTTATAATCATCCATTAGAGCCTGCAATTAAGAATTTAGTGAAAAAAATTGAATCATCTAGGTCAATATACAACGTAGTAACACCAAAATGTACTCGTACCGGTCGTTCGCAAGAAAATATTGTTGTTGTGAGCGATAGTGTTGAGGAGGATCAATTTAACAATTCCACGGCGTTCTCAACAATTGGGCTTGACCTCGAGCCCCCCGAGCACAACATGGCCTATATTGCGCAAGGATGTGGCTCTAAAGCATTATAAAGTCCAGTTAGTGCAAGAATTGAAGCCATCAGATCATGATCAACGTCGCCAATTTGCTGAGTTCATCATTGAACGAGGTGCTGGATTTTCAGACAATATCATCTTTTCTGACCAAGCTCATTTTTATTTGAATGGCTACGTTAACAAACACAATTGTCGCATTTGGGCTTCTGAAAATCCAAGGGCAGTTCTTGAACAACCATTACATTCATCTCGTCTCACTGTTTGGTGTGCTTTTTGGGCTAGCGGTAACGATCAAATATAACTAGACAAAACATTCTCTATCCCTCCTCACTGAATGTTTTGATTTCGGCTGGCCAGACAGAGAAACTAGAGATAGAGATATGTCTTGTCTAGTTCGAGTATTTCTCACTAGAGGCCACGTAGAGTGTCAGTGTATAGTCTAGTGTTTAGTTTGGACGTTGCTCACTAGAGGCCACGTAGAAGCATCTGTATTTTGTCTTTGTTTTGTAGTTGTAGTGGTTTTGTGAGTGACACGATGGTTTTTCTTTAATATTAAAGGCCACGTAGAGTGTCAGTGTATAGTCTAGTGTTTAGTTTGAACGTTGCTCACTAGAGGCCACGTAGAAGCATCTGTATTTTGTATTTGTTTTGTAGTTGTAGTGGTTTTGTGAGTGACACGATGGTTTTTCTTTAATATTAAAGGCCACGTAGAGTGTCAGTGTATAGTCTAGTGTTTAGTTTGAACGTTGCTCACTAGGGGCCACGTAGAAGCATCTGTATTTTGTCTTTGTTTTGTAGTTGTAGTGGTTTTGTGAGTGACACGTTGGTTTTTCTTTAATATTAAACCTTATAAATTATTTACTGTTAACCTTAAATGATAACCACGGAATTTTAACTGAGAACACTTGAGCCACTAGTGAACAACGTTCAAACTAGACACTGATACTCTACGTGGCCTCAGCGGTGACCTCTAGTGAGTAATATTTGGACTAGACAAAACATATCTTTATCTCTAGTTTCTCTGTCTGGCCAGTCGAAATCAAAATAAACCAAATGAAGTTTTGTCTAGTTATATTTGGTCGTTGGCTGGCGGTGCCATTGGACCGTATTTGATTGAAAATTTTGTCAAAAGAATCGATGTCTGCCAAAGTAGTCGTAGTGGACATTTATCGGATATTGTTTGTCATTCATAAATTGTAGAGTCTCTACAACATATTTCAATTAAAATATTCCGATCTTACATCCAAAATGTGTGTTTTATTTACAATTTAAAAAGAAAGTTCTTGTTGAAAAACCCTGTACATTCATTTTTGTTTTGTAATGTAATATCTGTTTTGAAATACCTAGTTGTACTAATTTTCTTGTTGATATACCGATACGATATAATAAAACAGAGAGTATTAGGTCGTTAGCTTAGGTAGGTATGTTGTAGAAATGAGTCTAAAGATACCTACAGAGATATATTCGTTCCGTGTCGGTAAACACAAACCGTTTCATTTGAATTAGAAACAGGTTAGACAAATGTTTGTTTTGAGAGAAATTCGGCGTTAGTTAAAGAGAAATTGGGAAGTATTGTGCCCCATGCCCGTATCGTATCCTCGTAACGAGCATCTTCATCTTATCAAAGAGATTATTCACGTCTTTGATTAATCGCTAATTAGATAAGTTTGTCTTAAACTTGTTGATAACGACTAGGAGTCTCGAAGCATGTATAGCAGAATTGCAATTTATTGCACGAATATAACCATAACCAGAACATTGTAATACAAAAGAACAAATGACAACTGAAACAATGGTAATCACAGCCTATAAGCTTTGAGGTACGATTAAATTTGGTTTCTCATTATACTTTACACTTATACTTAGTCAAGAAGTTAAGTTACATCGGTGTAATTAATATACAAAATACGATATGAGAGATACACGTTATTTCGTACTATATATAGGACTGGAGGGATCCTGATATCGGACGTTTGACATAGGCAGGACGTACGTCGGTAATAACGACACTACCACACCATCAAAAATGGACACCCTGTAGAATTCACAAATAGGATAGGAACTTTCGTATTTAACCAGGAATTCATTTTCTTTTACATGATTCAAGACATTTTATAATTTGATTATTATAAATAAATTTGAATTTTTTTAATAATTACATTGCGAGATATTTGTCGTTTGTTGTCAGTGTCACTGTGACGTCACATCAGTGCTACCTTTCTCTCGCTGCCTACTATAGAGCTTGTGCTAGAGAAAGAAAAAGCGATAGGTGTCGCTACAGCTACTAGATAATACACAGCTGACCCGTCCGCCATACTGGAGCCAAAATGAATGCAGTACCTAAATGATGAAATAAAAGTTCTTTTTTTATAAGCTTATGTAGTAACTATTTTTCATAATTAAATATAACTTCCATATTTGCCATATTATATTTATTTAAAATAAGAAAAAATACGGTTTGGTAAGATATTTGAGGTTAGAGAAAAATATATGTATTGCATAAGTACCAGTAAAAATTATAACCATTTTTCAAATGATTTGCACAATTTGGAGCAGAACAACTCGTCATTATGGATAATTTCTATGATTAATAATACTGTAACACTGATATTGAATGATTAAGTCCAAAATGGGGACGAGTCAGCTGTAATTTATCTAGTAGCTATAGGTGTCGCCGTGACGTCATGTTGACATTAAAAATCAAATGCATTTAAACAAAACAATTAAAACTTTTTAATATTACGAATTGCTTCAAAATTAAAAGAACTTTCATTTAAAATAATAAAAAAATCAGAATGCAAGATCCCATCTTACGAGTTTTCACAAGATCAAAATGAGTGCGGCAAATAGCTAATTCTCGCACTAGTGCGGAAATTAATATTAGAAATTAAGACTTTTTATTTAGTTATCATGAAAGAAATGAAAGTTGTGATGATATGACACTAATTTAGAATTTAGACTAAATTTCGTAATTTTTCTAAATTTTGGGCGATTGCAGAAAATGTTTTCAACACGTGCGAAAATATGACTCTGAAATTCTATGCAAATTAACTTGCATTTGTTTCAGAATCACTAATTTCTCGTACTTGTTACAAAATAATTATTCTAGCTAACTCACTACCAACTGTTTTCCAAAATGGAAGCGCACATATTACTAACCAATTGTAAATAAAATATTTTTTTTAAACGTCGTAGAAATGGCATTTTTTGTGAATTGATTCACAAGGTAGAAATTTCATTTCTACGCCGCTGGAAATTTCTACACCGGCGGCGTAGAAATAAAATAAATAAATATCCATAGAAACTACATGGAATTAGCGAATAAAAATAATGTGACATTCGGAATAAAAGTGTCTTTATGTGCCTCGCATGCAATTGTCCGACTCGCTTCGCTCGTCGTGCAAAATTCCATGCTTGCCACACAAAGTATCACTTTTACTCCTAATAACACAATATACTATATTTTTTATGATGAGAAAACAGATTTCATAATTATACACTTCATAAATGTTTACGAAGTATATGTATTTACATATTCATTCAGAAAAATCAAAGATGCTATGTATTTTGTTTTGTTCAAAAAGTCAAAAACTCTACAAAGAAGAATTAAAGAAGTCAACAGATTCTAGAATCAACATTTTGCAGCTGAAATAATAATAGTATTCCTGAAACTAATTTAGAATTGATGAGAATGTTTGAAAGAAAATTTTGCATTTCAAATCGATTTTACAAGAGTTTCCAATTACACGGAATTTATACTGCAAAATAATAAAGTTTTTATTAGTTTGACATTATCGTATATATTTTATAGACGAATTCCTGTTTAAATTTGAAAGCTCCCCATAGATGTCCTCAGCTGTCACTGCCAAAGCTTGATGGGTGACTTCCACAGGGACCCCGCATGCGCGATGCTTATCTACGGTCCGACTGAGCAAAAAACTTATAAATTCACCACGTTATAAACGACACTACAGCTTCGTGGCCACATGTGCTTGGCGCGAATATACGATCTATTTTTATTTTTACTATTTGTATAATCAAATTGCTTTAAGCTCTGATTCATTGTTAGGGGTCCATCAAAATGGAAACGTCCTGTTCATTGGAATTTCAAAAGTAATTCAATTTCACAAACTCGATTAATAGTTTATTTATTTCCAATTAAACTTTGCAGCGAACTGAAATAAAACGCACCAAGCACGTGTTCACATCTCTACAGTATCTGAAATAATAACACTACAGCTTTACAGCTACCAATTATATGAAGAGTTATACACATAGTACTATATAGTAATCATACTAGTTAGTGGTGTGAGCAAGCTGGTTATTCACAGTAATTTAATACTTTAGTAATGTAGCATAAGCTGCTTAGACACAAAAATATTTATATTTGATTGATTTGCTGTACACTACACTGTCACATAAAAATACTCTCGCACTGAACTAACCTGAGTACGACCTTCTAACTTTAATATCTACTTGGTTTCGACTTCTACAAAAAAAATATTTCCTTTTAATAAAATAAATGTCAACTTTAGCTCAAAAATATTTACGGAAATTGAAAATAAATTCCCAAGTTCAACATAGAAATCTTGAGAACAATACCAGAGGCACGAGATCTGTTAAATTTTTCAATAGTTGCTCCAATAGGTAGACATTTTAATGATGCATTTATTTATTTGAATAAAAAATGGATGGGTCATTATAGTTGCCGTTTGCAGTCAAATAAGTATGGACTGGAGATTTCTACATTGTTCTACATTTCATGTTAAGTTATGAAGAAGCGGCAACACCGCATGGCAAAGGACAGGATTAGCCGAAAGGAAAAAGTTGAGTATAAGCCCATACTTATTTGACGGCGAATATAAAATGTAAATTTTGCAGTTCTTTTTACAAATAACTTCCAAGTATGAATTAATACTGGATTTTGGTTTAGGTACACTTTCTTTTTTGCACGATCGGGTTTTTTTTAACCTTTACCGATAGGGTTTCCAAGGTAGTAAGGTTTATTTACAATTTACAACGATCAAAATGACAATTAAATTTTTTTAATGTCAAAATAATTTTAAAATATTCAAATTTTAATTTTGGTTGTCGATCATGCAAAAAACGTAATAAGCATTGCGGTCAGTACGTGATCTTCTACCGGCATCGGATGTATTGCAGATCTCGACTTTGTCTCGATCTTCAAAATCATCCTCAACCGGTAGGGAGCACTTATTGACCTTAATAAATACTTAAATAACTATAAAGCACTATTTTATTATTACACAGGTGTTTCAAAAATACTGTAAAAAAATTTAAGGGCATATAGTACTGACCAATATAAGTAAAAAAGCTTAATCAACGTAGGACTGATCTTCAACTGTTTCCGAGAAAAGCGAAAAATCGAAAAAAACTGACAAAGATAGTGATCGAACAATATTTTGTCTATTTTATTAAATAGACTATAAAAAACAATAAAATTTTATATGAAATATCTTTCTCTATTTCTAATAGATACGAGGTCGCCACAACATTTAACATAGTACAATTATTTGATTTAAAAAAGCACATCTAAGGTAACCTCTGAAAGGTAAACAAAAAATGTCATTTAATCAAAGTCGTAACTCTTATAGTTTTCGTAAAAACTCATTTTTCACTGCCTCAAATCTCGGAAACTATAGAAGATCGGACCCATGTTGATTAAACTTTTTTACTCATTTTTACAGTATTTTTGAAACACCTGTATACTCTTCTGAACATATTTTTTTGATACTGTTTTATTTCGAGTTATGAAGACAGTTTTGTGGGCGTCTATTAGAAAGGCACGGCATTGGATATGAAATTTAATAATTGTGGTATTTTCTAGGTTTGATACAAATGAAGATAAATTAATTATACATCATTGGAAAGCAATAGCTATTTTTATATTAAGAGCGCAAAATGGGATATTGTCGATTGAGAAGTCGAAATCGACAAGGGCCATTTGCGCTCGAAACACACACCAGGTTTTTTCTACAGTCGCCACAATGGAGTCCTCCACCATAACAAAACTTTATTTGTTTCAAGTACATTAAACTAGTGCATTGAAAAAGAGGACGTCCATTATTTTCCATTCTTCTTGAGCTATTGCTTCAAATTAATCCAAGCATTTTATACTTTCGTTTTTGTAAATGAATGCCCTATTTTATTTGAACAATAGTTTGTTTTGTTATGTAATATACCGACGGAGCAGTTGTATGTCAGATTAACATTGTAGTTAGAAATTTGGACAGCGAGCGTTTTTTGTCGCGCATGAGCGGCAAAGTGACATTTTGCGTTGCCAAAGACAGCGCAAATGGCTACTTGGTATATGTAGAAAAAAACATTTTCTTTTCAATGAAAAAATTATAACCGACTTCATAACTCAAAATCCAACAGTGATAATAAAAAAATGAGTATTTCTATTCGAAAGCGTTTAAAAAATGTTTCAAAGAACCAAAATCTAGTATTTTTTCGTATTTGCAGTTTATTTCTAAACCTAAAAAATTGCAAAATATATATTTTCTTCTATATTTTACCACTAAAATGGTCTCCTAATGGGGTAACTTTTATTGAATTTAACCGACTTCGAAGCTCTTATAGATCTCGAATTCCACATATTATACATGTTATCCTGGACAACCTAACAATATAAAAGTTTTCACTTTTAGTCAGAAAAACGAATTAAAGAAATTAATCAATACTCAAATTGCAGATAGAAAATTATTTTTGAGGTAAGCAATGATACGGAAACAAACTAAATTTGGTTAAATATAAAAGAGGACAAAATTCTTTTAGACTGAGAAGTAGTGGTAGAAAATAGAAAAGTAGACAAGACAATGATCCTGGCCATTCTTACAAGTTATAAAAAATTATTTAAGATATAAATTCTATAAAAAGTGGAATTAAATCTTCACGGTATGAAGATGAGTTCTGAATTCTAATTGAATTAAAACTGCGTAGAAATTAAAGTTAGAAAATCATCCTCTTCTACTCTAATTCGGCTTCCCGTTGCTCATAGCTACCAAGCTGGGCGCCTATCTAGTAGTTTGGGAAACCCTGCTCTAAGAAGAAAATAATAAAAATCCCTCAACAGACGATTGTATCTCGTCAAGCACAAATAATTTCACTCTACAAGAAAATTGACATATTTTCTTTGTGCATCGTGTTCTTCCCGCAAATAAAATGAAAATCACATCGGGAAAGTGGTTTTCCCCTGTACAGTAATGCAATGTTTATATCCGTTGTTTACACAATATATTTCCGGCTGGCTGACGCAGATTTTCAATCTACGTGGATTGTTGAAAAGTTTTCGTATCGTGATGGCGATATAAGTGCTCGCGGAGGCTTTGACAGACGAGGCGAAAGTTGCCGTGCAACAATGTAAAAGTAATTTGTAAGCAAGTTCAAGTTGCGACCACCAAGACGACTTCGACGACGTGTTTAGCGAACAGAACGCTAGAAAAGTGAAACATATGGCGTCGAGGTTGTTCACAATGGTCCGCTGAATAACCGGAAGTGTATTTCATATTTTATGGCGTGCAGTCTGCAGCGCCACTACCACATTAATACTGCCTGTTTGATATAATTAAAGTCATAAAACTTTTACGGAACTGCGAAACTTCAGACCAGCATACTGTTTGCGCAACTGAAAAACAACTTGTGACTAATGGACTGTCAAACAATATGATGCCTGCGATCTTTTCTCCAATAAAAAATTACGGACAAGCGTGTAACCAGGGGTACTTGAAATACAAATTGGCTTAATCACCGTAGTATAGGTATTTTCATTTAACATTACTTGATGTTTTCAAAATATTTACAAGTATAAATGAACTTGATACTGCACGCAGTTTTAAATTTAATATTAATAGTGCCCCATTGCGTAAAAGTTATTGGTTACTCTGTATATTAGGTACGTTCTATTGGTGTCAGAAATCATCCTACTTCTTCTAGTAGAACATCAATGGTCGTTCTTTTGCGTCAAAAAAATCGAAATATTCCTACGAATCATTCCAACTTCAGAGTTGGAAGCATTGGTAGGAAGATATATAGAGTGGAGATAAATTCAAAATTTTACTAGCCGACTGTCGCGCGTACATTTCTGTCACATTTGTGAATGTGCTCAACGAAAATATCACCTTTACGTTTTTATTATTTAATATATTTTTATATAATTATAATTTCTGTAATATTTGCATAACAACATTTCGAACATACAAAGTTATCTTTAGTTGTTAACTAACAATAACAAATAGCCACTGTCACTGTTCTATTGTGTTTATTTTTTTACTTGACAGCACTTGACAGTTATTCGCTACAGAACGTTCTATTGCTTTAAGAATATTCTTATTCGAGTAGGAATATTTCTGACACCGATAGAACGTACCTATTGTTCTTTAGAATCAATAATTAGAAAAACATTCGCTATGTTTCACAAGATTTCAGCATCTGAATCAACAGTGGGTTTCTGAAACCAGCGTTAAATAACGTTCGGCGTTACGTAACGATAATAACATTCACGTTTCAGCGTTAAATTGGTATTCCGAAACACTGGCGTGAGCGTGGAACGTTAAAAACGCCAGCGTTAATTCACGTCGAACAAATTCATGTGATCTTTCCCTTTCTAAATTTTCAATCAATAAAAAGCGATTAAACAACAAAAACTACATTTATCTGTCTATTTTAAAAACATATGTCAAACCTATGTGTCAAACGTCAAATAAACGATTATGAAAAAAAACTGTTTAAAATATGTGTACTATTTACAAACAATTACTAATTTTAGTATAGGTCCCAGTAAATAGTTACTTTTCTAATGCACCAATAATTTTCTGTATTTTTTCCTAGGTTGCATTGTTGTAATCAGTTATATTCTTTGTTAAAATCAAATACAATTTTGTTTGTTATAATCAGAATTTCTTCATGTAACTCATATTCAAAAATCACTTTTCTGGAAAGTATTTTTTTGTAGTAATACTCGTACAACATATAAATCAAAATACTTTATATTCTTGAAATCAACTCAAAGTTGCTTTTATTCACTTCACTTTTCAGTATGTGCATCAGTCATTTTCTATGTTAGGTACATTATTGTAATGAATTATAATTTTTCATACTATTGCGGACTCGTTTGTGATTTGAACATTGTAAGGCTAAAAATTTTATATTATGAGGTTATGATAAAAATATATTATTTATAAATACTAATCATTATATATAACATGGATAACTATGCTCACTGTTAATAAAATACTTCTTGCAAATACATATAGCAGTACACGAAAAATATTAGGGCTCCTCAGACCATAAAACGCGTAAACAACCCGCCGGTTTCCCGGTTAACGCTACGATATGTCCAGCGTAAATTAACGCCAACTAGCAGCGTTAAAGTTATGTAACGCTAAATTCACGTTCACGCCAGAAGTTAATTCACGCTAGGTTTCAGAATCCCAGTGCAAACCTCCCAGTCATTTTTCAGATGCTGGCCGAGCCCCTATTAATTCTTCGGTAGATGGCTATTTCTTAAAAACCAATTCTAATATGCATGTAACAAAAATTAGAATATTTGATTATTTTTGTCTCCACCAGAATTTGAATTTCTAATACCCTGATTGCAACAACTTCTTCCCCTTCTATCTTGATTATTGGATACATTGACAGTGGGTTAAATATTTCTCAGATTGACTTGAGTGGTTTTGGAATTAGAGTTTGCAGAGTGGAATATTCGCTTCTGGAGCAAGTGGATTCGAGTGTAAACTTCTGTGCAATTTGCTGCAGCGTCCACAGCTTGCTGCCCACATATGTGATTGCAACAAGCGGACACCAAACAACTTGCACGCAGAGATAACGTCATTATATTACTTATTTTACGACAAGAACCCTTAGACCTGCTCAATGAACGAAATGAAATTATTATGAGACAAGATGGTATTTCTACAGGATTTATTACAAGAATTGTTTGAGATTTTAATTTTAGAAAAATAAGGATGATTCTTTTCGTCCAAATTTTGGAGAAACAAATTTCGCGTTTGATAATTTTTGTAATAAAATTTTGCAACATGATAATTATTGACGTAAAAATTATACAAATTAGGTCAAGAGGCAATGAGCTCTTCATACTCAACTTTTCGCTTGTAACTAATTCCTATTTTCATATATTTATTTTGCACTAAAATAAAAAAATAAAAGTTGTTGTTAACATTAAAAACATGAGACAAATTTAATTTTTTAGCAAATTCACTCAACCGATTTTATGGATTGTATTTCCTACTGTATACAAAAGTGATTGAAGAAAGTTATATCCAACGTCAGTATTAAGGTTTTACTTCAACAAATAACGAAATTTTAGTAAATAACAATGTAGCTTTACAAGTATACATTGACTACGTTTATCTCGACGTTTCAAGCCGCTAGGATTTAGTAAATGCCTTTTCAATCTTCGAAATAAACGATCCAGATTAATATTTCAAGCCGCTAGAAAATATCAAGTCAAGCCTATAAAATAACAGACTTGGACTTATGAAGCGGCTTGACTTCTGTCGAAATAAACAGTGAAGCTTCAAATAATGTAACTATGCATGCGCACATCCGCAATATGTTGCAGTGTTACTAAATTCATATCATTTGTTGGTTATTTGCATTTTACCATATTTTATAAAAGTCGTGACATAAAACTTATTCATATTCCTCTCCCTGTCTGTCTGCATAATCTAGTATTTAGTTATCTTTTTTAGTCGATACGAATTTAAAGAAGATTGAAAATAATTCAATTCTATTATCAATACGCTGAGATAAACCAATAGGAATTTTCAACTCATAATATACCTGAAGCCGCTTGAATTGTCGAGCTAAACGTAGTCATAGTTATTTAATTATGAAGTGTATCAATTAAGATGATGAATAATCGAGATATTGAGATTAACACATGCGTTAGATACAATATTTTTCCATTGAATAAAATTTAATTTTAAAATTAGTTTTATTCCATGGCAATTTTTTTAAAGTTAGTAATGTTTGATACTTGAAGTTTTCAAGTGATTGTTTAGCAGTGGAAATTTTATAAATAGAAAAGTAACCGTTCAAAGAAAATCATTATTTAAATAAAGATCATTAATAAATATTTTTTTATACATTAATGAACCCCAAAAATAAATACGCCTAGTTATAAAGTGGTAATTTATCCATTGACATTTTGATGATGAGAATGAATAAAATCGTAAACAACGTAAAAATTACTACGTTTACATGCAGTTTTGAAAATGGTTTCAGTTTTCAGTCAAAATTATGCAAAACTGTTTACATGCAGTTTTCAAAACAAGTTTAAAAATTGGTTTGAAATCAGTTTCGGCGCATACGCATTTAGCTGATGTAAGTGACAGATCTTCTTTACTCCAAATATTTCGTTTTCCTATTATTCCAATTATTTATTATACTTCGTGCCACTACGCACTAAAACTACACAACTGTCAGTATATTTGAAGGTTAGTAACACAAAGCGACAGAAACGTTATGCTTTGTACGCATGCGCAGTATTGAAACTAAATTTTAGGTGTTTACATGAGTAGTTTTGAAACTAGTTTTCAAATCAAACCCATGAATTTTAGTTTTGGTTTCAGATAATTCAAAACCGTTTTGACAATGTATACATGGCGTTTTCAAAACTAAAAACGGTTAAAAACGGTTTCAAAACTGCATGTAAACTCAGTAAATAAATACAAATTCTTCGGAATCAACAAAATTTGCATTAGCAACTAAAAAAATTAAACAGCAATGTCTAATGCTATTCACAAATGTAATCTTCAATTTGGTTCAAAAGAAATCTAAAAGATAAGTGGTTCTCGTTTGAACTTTCCACTTATTGATAAAATGTTTTTTTTACTATCGTTGTTAAAAGGTGAATTAACGTATTGGTGCCCATGGCGCTAAACAACATCTTAACCACAACTTGACAAGCTACGGTTACAATTTTTTTGGACATATCGTGAATATTTGCTTCATTTAGGCCCCATTCTACCACCTCTGGTTAAAGTGGCAATATATTAACCGTTTTAACTTCCTCTGACCAAAGGTGGTAGGAACAATTTTGCAACATAACCATTGGTTAGCACTAACTGTCACTTTAAGTAAAGATGGTAGGAGTGGGCCTAAGAATGGGGTAATGTAAGCTATTGTAGCTGACAACTTGAACTTGCAAAATAAATCCTAATTATACTTTTTATATTCGTTGTGGACCGAAATATCAAACATCTATATTCCATAATTAGAAACATAGATATTTTGATATAGACTAATACAAAACATATAATATCCAATGTAGCGTCGCAGGCTAAAAATTACTTTACCAGTTTTGTTTGACCCAAAACATCAAAATGAATATCACTTGTTTTTGATTGATCTACACCAAACTGATATTCATATAATATCAAACGAATTCATTATCTTTAATTTCTTTCCCCTCGTCTGTCAAGCACGACCTTTCAACCTATCCACTAAAACCACTTCACTGTGTCCTGCTCACTAATAGTTGGCGTGTGTTAACAGAGACGGTTAGTCAGAGATTGACCCCGTCTCAAATTTTTCCTAAGGTTTCGCGAGGTCGTAGTCCTTGCGGCGGATGACGGCGAAGTGTGTCATCTGGAAGGAGTTGTTCTTCTTGCAGCCACGCTCCAGCGTGCCTGTCATGCTGTACCCCATGTTGAAGTCGGACGTCGTCACGTTTGAGGTTAGGTACAGCTGGGGACAACACAAAATTCATGAAATAGTAGACATATTGGACTGAATTTGCAGATAGTACTGATAATTTCTGCAGAAAAAAGAAATATAGCTCTAAGCCATGCAAAATGTAAAAGATAATTAAAAATAATAGTTTAAATTTTAGAAATATTTTCTAAGAAATCAAAATGTTAGTGGAATTATATCTTGTAAATTTTATATATCTGTAGTTACATGCTAAAAGCAGACAAATCACTTTTCTGTGATTTTCTGTTTTTATAATGGAAGTGTCCAGACGGAGCCGTAATAAAAAATTAGTGAACTGTCGCACTTGCAAAGAAATGAATATAGTTTTATATAAGCAGTTTGGGTGTTTTATATTTGATTGTTTCAAGTAGTAATAAAATATTTACTAGGGTTACAGGGTCCAACAGAAGTAATTTCTGTCCAACATTAAATTCCAGCCCCTCCTTCATCCCAGTTAAAACCACGGTTAATGTAGTTCTTGCCGTCAATGAAAAGTTAGGGCTGTTATATCGATGAGAGCACCCTTGAACTTCTGATACCAAACTGAGTGACCTTGAATGAAGCCACCATGTTTCTGTTGTGCGTAGTGGCACCAATAGACCATTTAAAAAATGTCTGCGACCTCTACGAGTTTATTTTTTGAACTAAAAACTTAGTGCCGTTAAATGACGACGTACGAGAAATTTCGAAAAAAATTTAAATAAAAATAAGTAAAATGTTTACGCTAAAATTTAAAATTTATCGAAATATATGGAATATATTCATCAGTTATTTATAAATGTTAATATGATAGATTTGATGTCGTAACCTATTTTTTTATTTTAGATTATTCGACCATCAGGAAAATATTTAGGATATATATCTTGCGATGATTTCTTTCCAGTAATATTAAAATAAATTCAATTTCCACATATTTTATCAAATTTTTTGGTATCCATTGATGTTTATTTATTCTACGTGATCCACTCTTTTCTTCCGTTCATATTTTGAGAAAAATACAATACAAATAAAAAGTATATTTCATTGTTTTAGTATAATAACAGTATACAACATGATGTCTTTTCACAAGTTATACACAAATTTTTATCTGCGATTTTATTATCGTTCAAGACTATTATATTCCCAACTTCTTTCAGAATTATTGAAAACAATGCCATAGGCGGCGTTCTCAACAGGCAGACACGCATGCATATTTCTTGAGCTATATTTCATGTACAAAATATATTGAAATTTAGCTAAATTGTTATAAATTTAAAATATATGACCGTTCCATATATTTTATGTACAAATAAATAATTGTATTGAATATTTTAATTGTGATAAAAGTTAATCTCTATGCTCATGTTCCTAATTAAAGGGACGCCATGTTCTCGTTGCGCTGATTGACGCTTGCGCGCTGTGACAGAGAATCATGAGTGTCGCTACTGTATAATTCTTTTTATACTGTGCTAGTGTGAAGTAGAAATAATAATATTCGTAGCACTTCACAGAGAACATCGGATATCTCACTCTAACTAAGCACGCATGTGCACATCAACAGTGAAAATAGTCAATTGGTAGACAGTGGTTTTTAAGTTCTGTTCAAGAAGTGGCCGCTAGATTTCGTCTGGCCCATTTCTGCGTATGTGCGACAGTTCACTAATTTTTTTGTGGTTCTGTTTGGATAGTGCTGTAGATACTGCCTTTTATAATATGAAAATGAATTTCTGTTTATCAAAACTACTTACCTAAGTCTACAACGTATATACTATATTACTTTCTAATATCATGACAAACAAAACATGACTGATATAGGTACAAGTGGTTGAAAAATAGGGACTAATGGCTGTTTTCTTTATTTTTAATTTTATATTTATAATTTATATTTTAAATTAGAAAGTTGATTGAAGACATACTTAAATGGCACTTTTTGAGGTGAAAAAGTCCTGAATTCTACCACTGGTTTCACCGAAAGCAATCCCTATTATATGTAAATATTGGGTATCCTGCCAGTCAATGGGTTTACGTCATTGTTCAGGGATTTTTGAAATTTACTATATATTTTTAAATATATATTATTAACAGTATTTTATTGGTTTTTCTATTATTATTATTATGTATTTGAAACCATTAATAGAAATAATTACATTTGGAAATATTATTATTAAGTAAAATTTTGTTAATTTCTGTAAAATGACGTTTGAATTTTTTTTTATTATTGGCAAAAAAATAATACGAATAAGCGTAAAGCAGAAACAAAAAATGTAACTTACCTCTTAACAACAGCAATAAACAACGAAACCACTGATTACAACAATAAATATCATTCACTATATAAAAAAATCAAGAAACAAAATAACACTACCGCAAAATAATGGAGGCGCGAATGCGTTTAATAAAAAACGAAGCGAAACAAAACACGTGCAAAGGGAAATGAAATAAACAATTAGCTATGAAACATGAGGGCAAGCAAAGCTCAAGCTACAAGCACTGAGCTTTCAGCTTTAAAGCTACAACTAGGGGGAGCCAAACATGCCAAACATAAAATTGACAAATGTCCGAATGGCCGGCAATAAAAATATATTCAATTTCGACTGATGACATTGTGATTTCGGCTATATCATCGCCTACATAAAATACGGCGTTGTAGAAAGACGTATACATTCAGGAAGCCTGAAACTTTTTTCGGATACTGTTAAAATATGTAAAATTTTATGCTACATTTACCGAAGCGTTGTATTTTTTGCAGGACATAGAAAAAGTTGAAAATTTTTTACGTACAATTTTTACTGGAATTTTTTCAGTAAACAGATTTTTAATAATGATGACGTGTAACATAAAATTGCTCTCAAATCGATTCTAAAATAATTATATTAAAAAAATCGTTTCAATGGGGTCCTGCACCATAACAAAAAATAATAAAATGTACACTTTATACTTAAAGTAGTACTCAATAAATAGCGATAAAGATGAAAACAAAAACAATTTTTAATAATTAGTTTGCGAGATATTTGTTTGTTGTCAGTGCCACATTAGTGCTAGTTTTCTCTCGCTGCCTACTATAAAGCTTATGCCAGAAAAAGATATAGCAATAGGTGCCGCCGTGACGTCATGTTGACATTAAAAATAAAATGCAGTTAAACTAAAAACAATTAAGACTTTAATACTATGAATTGCTTCAAAATTAAAAGAACTTTCATTTAAAATAATAAAAAAAAACAGAGTGCAGGACCCCATTCTATAATTTATGTGTGATATGTAATTATAATTTTTTTAACATCAACAAATTGAATAAACATTTATTAAAAATAAAAATATTCGTTTTAAACATAAAATACGTATAATTAGCGCGAGGTAATATTAGAAAAAAGATATAATGAAGACATATGTTCAGAATGAAAAAATCCGTCAAAGAGTTCCAAGTTTGTTGTTCATTTGTTTCTTATGTACGAGTTAGAAGCAAACGAAAATACACGATTTAAGGCAATAGACCTTTTTAATTTAACGGTTATCCTTTCTATCGTTATACACAGTAAGTAAAATGGCGCCAACAACTGCCAGTTGGGCTGTCAAACGAAATGTCAAAAATATTGCAGTCACCAAAATACTTGTATTCTCGGTGAATATTTGCATCGTTAGACATTTTAGTTCCAATTAAAGCTTTTGTAACTTCTTTCGAGAAGTTTTTAAAAGTTGTCAAAGATTTTTCTCACATTTTAGGTCTAGCTATTTTAGAAATAAACGTCACAGATCTCAATTGTTCTTACTATGCGCAGATCCCCATTGAGCATATCTCTTTAAATTGAAAAGGTCTATTATCAGAGCGCTATGAAAAATAAAACAATAATTTATGTCTTTGGCATATCTGATAGATTTGACATTTCATTTATTATTATTATTATGATTATTATTATTATTATTAATAATAATAATAATAATAGAATTTGTGATTATTTTTCTACTTCTAGATTAAGTCTTCATATTATTCTAAAAATAATAAAAAAATCAAAAGAAATGTCAAGTCTGTCGAATGTCAGAAACAACAAACATAAATTCTTGTTTTCTTTTTAAGGCGCTCTGATAATTGCCTTAAATAGTGTATTTTCTTTTGCTTCTAACTCGTAATAAGAAACAAATGAATAACAAACTTGGTTCTCATCGATGGAGATTTTCATTTTGAACATTTTTCTTCATTACATTTTTTTCTCAAATTAATAGGTAGGTAAAGAGATATCACCAAATTATAAATTTAACATTGAATTTCCTGTTTGAAAAAAAAGTAGACACCCGGTACATAGCTATTGTTTTATGGAAAAAATAATTATAGATTACAATTTGTTTATTTTCATTGTTAATTTTCTATTTGTTTTTACCCTATAAATAAATAAATATATCATCACGGCTTATTACGTATTGCTGGGTGTGCCAATCTGATTCGTACATAGATTCGGTAATGATGAAATATTTGCACCGTGCGGGCGCTTACCAAGCGTCACCTCACGGGCACTCAATGCTAGCGCACGGTTCTCCAGATTCGCGAACTGACACTCAGGCACGCGTCCACGAGACCCCTATAAATTTAACAATTGATGCTTTATTGCTGTTTGAAACAAATTTACATATAGGGTGCCCATTTTATTTGTTCCCGCCTGAAGTTTTAAGAATAACATTTCCAAGAAAATCTATTTTACAATATTTAATTAATTCTTCATATTAGCTTTTAATATTATGGTGAAAAACGAAACAAAAAACTAATAATAGTATTTCAAATTGCTGGAAAATTTTATCATACTTTAATTAAACTGTAAAATTTAATTAATTTATGCAAATGACAAACAGCACAAAAACTGTCGCTATTATCATTAACAAGCAATCGATAGCAACAGCGATAGCAATTCCAAATAGATTTAAATAAATTACGGGCATTTTGTCGGCGATTCCGAGTAGTTGCGAATCTTTAGCAAAGATTTATAGTACAATTAAAACTCTCTTACAAATTACTTGCAAGAGCAACTCGTTGGAAAATATTTTAATACTGTGTTGTGAAGAATGTCGTATGGTAGGGAAGTAACCACCGCGAAAGGGAGAACGGAACAGCCCTCGAGAAGTATTTGCATATTTATAAATTCCGAGATAGATCCACCACATAAATGAAGATTTTAGCGCAAGGGTTGCTCGTATAAATAGATATTCTAAATTAATGTTTCTTCCCAACTTGCCATGTGAATTTTACCTACATTTAGCATCCTAGGGTAGAAAACTTTCAACTTATGTTTATTTGAATAAGGTTCATTTTGAATGTGTTTATCCATAATAATTCTTTGAAATTTTTATGACCATGTAACTGTTAGGTTATATTAAATGTCCAATGCCACATGTAGTTCCAAACGGTAACCCATTCGGGTATTAGACATCAGATGTTTTCCACTCAACTTGACTCAACAGATCACATAATGGGGTTGTCCATCATAGAAACAAATTAGAAATTGATTAAGTATTTATATTAAAACTAGATTTCGAAACTGTATGAAAAATACCACAAAAGTGAAATGAATTTCGCGGCCGTTGTCATGGTAGCGGCCGCGAAACATAGGCGAAGTTAGACTTTAAAATTAGGGGGTGCTAAGTCCCTTACCTTAAAATGAAAAAAAGTTGGTTTACAAAATAAAAAATCTGATGTGGCCAGCACATAACTTCTCGCCAGATATTTTACCTGGTTGTACGCATAAAACGAAAAATATTTTTAAATACAAACACATTATATTCATGTCTCACTACAAAATAATTCTCATATAGCTACATATTTGCAAAATCTATGGGATATTTTAATATAAATTATATACAATACATACATTTTCTTTATATTCAATATCCTGAAATTTTCTTTTTCTACTTTCCTTTTCTTTTTCTTTACATTCGTATTTTTTTCGCAAATTCCTCTTATATTCTTTTTTAGGTATATTTTTTTGTGTTGTTGACTTTTTATTAATTTTCATAATCTTCATAATGATGTACAAATATTTTTGACAGTGGCATACAAATATTTTTGACTGTAACATTTATCTGTCAATTACAAACATTTGAATTTCTTGCCTTGAAGTAGTTTGATTTGAGAATTTTTATATCAAATTATTTTATATGCATTTTTTTATCTCTAAATCTATAGAAGATATAATAATGAATTTATATTTATCGAATAAAGAATTTAACATTCTTTAATATAAGTATTTACATAAATTTTCGATAAATAATATTTAGATGATTTTTTTCTTGTAACTACTACTTCCGGTTGTCCAATTGTTACCAAAACTTAATCAACTCTTCCCATTATTGTTAGACTGAGGAATCCGTAGTTAAAAGTGTCTTAAGTTCTATAGTATTTGAGATATCGTGAATCCAACATCCACACACACATCCACACACACATCCACACACACATCCACACACACATCCACACACACACACACACACACACACACACACACACACACACACACACACACACACACACACACACACACACACACACACACACATACGGACATCATCGTAAAAATGTTATAATCGGATTCTAGGGACCTTAAAACGTGCTTATTCACTAAAATCTGACTATGCGATTTTTAGCATGAATACAATACCTCTCTTAGCGAGAGGGAAAAAAGTATTTATTTGATTAATTTATAAACAAAAACATAAAATATTATTTAAAGTAACAAAATAGTTATGATATAAGTGTTAAAAGTGACATTTTATTTTGTGAAAAGCAAGTTTGGAACACGACGCGAAGCTAATTTTCTGTTTCTATTTAGAAGAATAAATTCTTGCAAAATATCTTAAGTATTATTTATTATTATTATTATTATTATTTTTTTTTTAAAGTTCATTTTCAATATTCAATACTTATGTATCTACCTACTACTAAATTAGTAAAGCTTTTTTGTGTCATAGTAGTGCTCAGCCAGATTTTAATTCTCCACATAACAGAGAATAATCTTTCACAAGTTTCTGTACATACATAAGGGCAGAATGAGTGTAATTTTATAAAGTTTATAATAATTACCAAATGTACCTTGATTAAGTATACTTTTAATATCATTTGATTCTTGACTGATCATCATGTTCTTTAGAATAGTACAGCTTTCAAAATATCTTTATTTACTGCAAAAGTGGTATAATGATCTACTTATATCTACGGCTATTGCTAGTTCTTGGCCCTCAGGGGAAAATCGGAGTTTTAGGTTATTGCATGGTAGTCAAGTAAATATTAATTTGGAAAGAATTATCATCAAGAATTATCAGCACGAGTATGTAAGTCAGTATCACGTGAACTAGATCCAATTGTTGACTCGCGTTTTTATTATTCTAGTTTTAATAGGTTCAATTTCAATATTGTTATTTTTGAAGGAATTTTAATATCTCTCCATGAGTACAAAAAGGCATAGTCAATTAGCTTTTCTTCTAATATTTTTATTATTACATTATTAATGATAGTTAAATTCCGTTCTTTACTTTCTTTAATATGTTGATAATATTTAATATAACAGTCAAAATAAATAGATGTGTCTAAAATGAAATTATTAAAATTTTTAGAAGTTTTGTTTGGGGGTGCTAATTTAAAATCTGGGGGTGCTAAGCAACCCCAAGAACCCCCCTAACTACGCCTATGCCGCGAAGTTAGGTAAACAATCAGTATGACCCTTGAGAATTGCATGGTTTTGTTTATCAAATATCAATCCCATAGCCACCTTAAAAGCTAACTTTCTATTTACAATGAAACTGTTTAAAATTAATAAAATTTGTAATCACATATTTTTTACGGTTGCACAAAAAATATTGTATACACCTTGTCCGCGAAATCCTTAAGCGCCCTCAAGATTGTTGAGTATTGGGAAGTTATAGTGTACAAAGACAGTAATGGCGAGTCTGGAAGTTACTGGTGTATTGGGATAGCCGTGGAAGTGAATACTCGGTAGGGTTGACGAGTATTGTGAAGCTAGGTATACAAAGACAGTAACAGCGAGTTGGAGTGGATTAATTGGTGTTGAAGAATTGTGGCATACGGATAGTTGGTGATACTGATGCTGTGGAAGATAGACAGAGAGTTACATAAATAGACAGATAGTGTTGTAAAAGTGTCCGAGCAGTTGATTATACAGACGCTGTTGAGTCAGTTGAGTATATAGACGCTGTGGAGATCGATAGGCGGACAGTTGAACGTGATATAAGTATATAGTGACATAAATATAGTGATATAAACATCGTGTAAACAGTCTACAAGAGTCTGCAACAAACCGGCAGGCTAAGATTGGAAAGCCTAGTGAAATAAATAATTAGTAATATCGTGGAAATAAATAGTAGTGTTAATTGGTTAAATAAATAAATAAATGAATAGTGTTAGTGTTATTTAGTTAATTATAATTTCAGTCTTAATTAATGATTTAATATTAGTAATCGTAATTATTTAATACCTTTTTTAATATTGTCATTATAGTTTAATAAACACTTCAACCAAATAAATAAAAACGTTACAATATTATATTCCCATTTAAGGACGGTACGAACATTTATCCATTTTATTGCCGATGGTTTACCTAAGTAGACCAGTGCGAACATTTGGGATTACTAGGTTCTAATCTACGAATTTGGATTAAACCTCGAGAGGTTAAACCCTTTGTTAAGTTTGAAGTTTGAGAAAGTGATTAAACTCAACTCAAATAATTATTTAGGCATTTTATTTAATGAATCGATGTTATTAAATTAATTTTAGTAATGTAACTCAAGACTTTCTCATAAAAATTCAAAAGACCTGGAGATGATCATAAACATAATGCATGATTGGAAACTGTATCACTTCGTCAATAAACATAATTTTCATTTTCTCGTGGCCGCGTGCCTGAGTGTCTGGTCGCGAATCTGGGGAACCGGGTTCGATCCCGACCGACGCCAAATATTTCGAATTTTAAATGGCACAGAATTGACTCCTGTGGTGCACTCTCCACGCCAGCAATGAGTGCCCGTGTGACGCCTGGTAAACGCCCGCACGGTACAAATATGTCATCATCATTACCGATATCTGCGTACAAAGCAGATTGGCACACCCAGCAATGGGTAATATGCCGTGATGATATATTTATTTACTTATTTTATTTCATTAATTTTTGTATTCTTAGTGAAATTGATAAATGAATTATTGAATATAAAGGTTCAGCAGTAATTTATTCCGTTTACATTGAAAATTTCCTAAAGCCTAATTTATTTGTTTGTTAATTCTGTTTTATCCGTTCTGAATGAAGAAAACAAACAAAACATTAGAAATATTTATTAATTAAAATTCAGTTCATACCTTAGTGAAATTAATTAAATCCTTTAGTCTCATTAAACTCTCACATAATTCATTTAAAGCAATAGGAGCGAAGTTAAAAATGAGTCAGAGATCGTTTAAAGCGTTCCACCTCGAAATAATCACGACTCGTAGCCGTCTGGGTCTGGGCAGCTTGGCGCGAACTTCTGATTACTTTCCTTACGTATCCCGAGTATAATCGGCCCACTTATCCCGAATTCTATAGCCCGTAGCCCGAAGCCTGCTCATGGAAATTAGCTCTTCCTTCTTATTTTTCATTTAAACTAGGATAAGGCGCTGGCTGTCAGAATGAAATTATTACACAACGCCAGCGTACGGTCTACAGAACGGCAGATGGGAGAACTACCGGCTTTCTGAATCCTTAATTTGCTGCCGTTTCATGCTTGCTACGATTTTTTTTGCAGAAAACAACTGTAATTAGCATGGTTTTATGATTACGCATTGTATTGTGTTCTTTTGGAAAAACTGGATGTTTATTTTACACAGATTCTGGACTTCATTTGTATTTTTTTTTAGATTTGTGGCATTTTTTCATATATTTTATTTTTCGGTATAAGTCAAGACACAAGCAGCCGTATTCATAGCAAGTTATACCCGGTATAACTTTAAACTTGTATTTTACCTTCTGTCACCTTTAGGTAAGGAATGTATTGTTTTTGGTCAAAAAATTCGATGGTGAGTTTTTAATGAATAAGCACGTTTAGGGTCCCTAGAATACGATTTTACTATTTTTACGATGATGTCTGTATGTATGTATGGATGGATGTATGCATATATGTATGTATGTGTGTATGTATGACGATTCTTTCGGATCACATAACTCCAATACCACCTTTCCAAAAATTATAATTTTTTCGTATTTCTCTTCTTTACATCCAAATGAAGAGCTGATTAGATTTTGGTTATAATTTGTCGACCGGAAGTACCCTAATTTGACGATTTTCACAGTTAAATATCATTTTTTCAAATTTAATGTTATTATAAATAGTATAGTAAAGAATATTCTCTATACGATTTGATTACATTTTATACTTTATATTCAATAGATATAAGAGTTAAAAAATTATAAAGAAATTAAATTTCATAAAACATCCAGCTTTGCTATAAACTTGGAAACATCTACTGTATTAAGAAAATTCTGATGTCCGTGTCAAGTGTAATTAACATAGTATATTTGTGTTATAATGTTACTGGAAATATAGAAACTTTCTGTATGGAATTTGTACAAAATACATAGAACTGACGGAAGGTAATGTTCTGGCCACATCAGATTTTTATACCAGGTTTTGCAAAGAAGTGTATTCATAACACTTTTATGTTTAGGTTTAGCTTATACCAATAGGTAATAAATTTACACCTAGAGGTTCTGGGTATAAAACGTTAAACTAGTTGGTTTAAGACTTGTCAAGCATTTCAGTTTAAGATCTATTTTTTTTATAATTTTCATATTCTTCAGGACGTGAAAATGATGTTAATGACATGGTTGAATTCGTAGATGAACTCAATAATATAAATAAATACAGAAAAATATATGAATCACGAAAAAATGCCAGAATAAACTTGATTTTTATTTGAATTTTTATCTTTTGTGTGCCTTTCGTGTATTTTAATTAATTCAAAAAACGAATTCTTTTCCTTTTTCTTCCAATTTTCGGATCTCTTCCTTTTTATTTAACTGCTCTTATTCGTAAAGATAAAAATACTATAGGTACAAACCAACACAGTAAGGTGATAGAAGTTAACAATATTTTTTAGTAATTTGTTTGCATTAGAGCTTTAATTATAAGTTATAAGTAAAATAATATCCTACCAAAAGTCTTAAAACTTTAAATGTTATCACGCAACCTCTGGTGTCCCGCAAGGGTCTAATTTAAGGCCATTACTATTTCTTCTCTTCATCAATAGCATCACTAATATTATTCAACATTCCAATGTTTTTTTATATGTAGATGACTTGATACTTTTCAGAATTGTTAACAATGCTAATTAATAATGTTCTTGATTGGTCTTTAGCCACTGAGCTTTTATTTAATTTTAGTAAATGTAAAATTATGACCTACTCTTTGAAGCAAACAACTATACCGTTTAACTATCAAATGAATAACACAATTTTGTAGCGAGTAACTTTATTCAAAGATTTAGGAATTCTGTTTGATCCTAAACTTAGCTTTATTCCCCATTTTAATGATATTTGAAAATGTGCAATAAATAAAAGGCCTTCAAGTTCCAATATTCCTTGTTTAATTATATTTAGGACGTTTCGAGCTAAATCCGCTCATCATCAGCAACTAAAACATTCATGTTGAGAATTATAAATAAATACATATAGTATTGAAGCAGAATTACGTTGTTGTACATCAGCGAAAGTTGTGAAATTACATGTGAATTATATTCTACGTAGTCAGATGAAGCATGGGCCCCCAACTCAACAATGCAACATGCCGCTTCATAATTTGTAATACACAATCGTTTTATAATTTACAGACCCTCAAATCTTTGTATTATTCATTTGTGCGTAAAAAACTTGAATATGGATTACAAGTACATTACATGTACAAGCTCTGGAGAGTACACAGAAAAAAGTTATAAGATATTGTTGTGCTAAATTCCACCATCATCGCATTGATACGATCTGTAATTCCTCCAACTGTCTAATTGAGTTCAATGTTATTTCTTTGGACTGCCGTAGAAAAATCCAATCATGTTTATATCTCTATATACTTGTAAATAATCTAATTGATGATGCTCATTCGCTAGCTTGCCTAAATTTTGGTGTACCTAGCTTAGACTCTCGGCGTAAATTAACCTTTATATACAGCACCCCTAGAACAAACTATGAACTTCACTCTCCAATTAGACAGTTGTGTGCTACATTCAACACTGTGCGTCCATATACATTAACAATCTTGACATTTTCTATGATACTCACTCCAAATTTGGAAAACAAATTATGAACTATTTCTTGTCTGATCTTTAGCAATTAATGGAAAATTGGGAAATGATCGGACACGCAGTCTAATATAATTTATTTCCTGGCCTACGTTTCGACTGTACTACAGTCTTCCTCAGGGCTAGAAATGGTCAATGATTATAAACGGTTAGCATTACACTGAGTTATTTCTATTTATAATATTGTCACTTCATTATTTCAAATTTTTCTTGTAACTACACTGCATTTATCCTTGTTTTTGTTAATAATCCTTTGTAATTGGGAACATCTGTTCCTGTTGAGTGATTACTAATAAATAAATAAAAATAAATAAGAAGTCTTAAAATTCTAAAGTCTAAAAATCTTACAGTTTTAAAATCTTAATTTTAAAAGTCTTAAAATGCTGAAAAGTCTTAAAGTCCTAAAAGTCCTAAAAGTCTTAAAAGCTTATGACCTCTGCTGCCACTCGGACTCATCTGGGTGTGTCAGCTTTTTACTAAAAACCGACTCGTGTGGGACTCAAATGCGGCCTCACACAAGCTTCCTTGTATGCACTCTTCACGTCTTCAGCGCACGACCACAGTTAACCGTAGTAATATTATGTGTGTAATATAAGAACAGATTGCTTACCTTAGAACAAATAAAATATATTAGAAGCATTATTACTTTAAAATAATGATAAAGTCTTATTACTAATTTTAATTAAAGTCTTAAAATGAGCCTGATTATAAAAACGGCCCTAAGTATAGAAAAATTAAAATTTCAAAAAAATTAAAATTTTGGTGAAAATATGAATATTGACATTTATAATATATTTTTTTCACTACTAGCCTACAAACATACCATTATTGACTTGTTATTGAGTTGTGAAATTGTTTTTCTCTACCGCTTCCTTAGCAACGCTTAACAATGGTCAATAATGAATTATTATTGACCATGGTTAATTATGCGAACTGTCACTTTTTAAAGAAATTCAAGCTTCTGAAGTTATTTAACTTATTAAACGCAAAGAAAACATTATATTTAAATTTGCCGCCTAATTTCAAGTTGGCAATAGTTAAATTTCAGATTAAAAATCTTAATATTCTACGTTCTTAATTCTTATCAAATTTTTCGTGCGTTCACATTATATTTACAATGCGAAATGTTAATTTAGGTATTTATTTATTGTTAAATCTATGAAAAGGTAAGTGTTTATTGTAACATTATTTCAATTATCTTACATTGTACATTTTTTAGGGTTATAATTACATTTCTATGTAAAAACACAAAACAGGTAACATTTATTTGCTATTTATAGTTGAAATTGATAGTGCAACTGTGACAAGGATCCATTTTTGCTTTTCGTTATATTTATGACGATGATGTCATCCCGAACGTCGACATCTCTCATCTGCATATTGCAAAGCTCATCGGTTCTACAAGCGCCAGCCACTCCAATCACAAAAATAGACTAAGAAAGTATGAATTAGTAAGTTTTTGGAATTTTATTACCACAACAGGATACCTTCGTTGATAGGAAGACTTCATCTGGCGCTTCTATGAGAAATTTATTAATTTCTTCTTTAGAAAATACCGATGACTTTTTTGGCTTATATGTAGCATTTTGGCGCTTTAAAAATGCAAGTAACTTAAAATATATTGAAATGTCTATATTTTCTTTTAATGAAATAGTCGATTTCAGCATGGAAAATATGGCCCATAAACTTGAAGCCTTTTTATTGCGTGCTTGCTCCTGGAAATATACTAGGAGTACATTTTCCGAGATTTTAGTCACCTTTTTTGTTAGACACCATTGTTTAAAACTTGTATACACTTTCGGTTTAGATTTTTCTGGCAGCAATGTATCAAACTGCACATTTTGTGCCGCTTCTTTAATTTCCGGAGGAGTACAATTTTCCGTATTACTTTCTTCAAACATGTTTACTTATTGTTACCAAAATGAAATGTCAGATATTAAAAACAATATTAAAAACAAAAGAATTTTATTTCTGCCTACTTAGTTTTTATAGATATTAATAAATATTAATGTCAAAATTCTTATGTTATTATTAATATAAAATTCGTTAAATAGAATTTAGGAGCTAGTAGTGAAAAAAATAGTATATAAACCACGGTTGAGAAGATCATTATTGACCAGGCGCCTTGTATCACTCGGGCTTCGCCCTCGTGTTACAATCTTGGCGCTGGGTCAATAATGATTATCTTCTCAACCTTGGCGTATAATATACTATATTTTCCATTGGGCGTCTCCAACATTTGTCCGAGATTTATGACCCATTGGGAATCAAAAGGTTCGTTAAACTATAAGTCTAAAATTATTAATAAAGAAAATATCCATTTGTTCCTATTTTATAATCGTCTAGTATCACACTAGTAGTGTTAATATTTTATATTAGTATACAACTGAAATGATATGAATAAAATATAACAGTAAAAGTTGTTCAGACATCGTAAAAGGTAAAAGGTAGAATTAAACGTCAATAAATTGTCAATGAATTTTTAATCCTAGTTGAAGATCATTGCAATAGAGTGTCATAAAATATTATTTCCTCGTCTGTCGATACAGAGCAAAAACTTCAATGTAATATCCATTAATAATTAACGCAGCAAATGTCACAAAACGTTCACGTCAATTCACAGGAAAACACATCAAAACATAAACCACATGGGCCAAGAGAAAACAGAATGTAGATGTTTCTTTCGTCTCGTACTAATTCATCCCTAAATGAAAATGAACAATAGTGTCATTAAATGTTTTTGTTTCTCATGCGTATGAAACAATTTAACCTACAAATACGAGTAATTCTTATACAAAATTATGCAAAGTATTATAACTTTGTGAAATGCAAAGAGCATTTATCACGCTAGGTGAAATTTTTTTGGAATTTTTGTTATTCCTATACACTATTTACCACAGCATTTTTAATGTATATGTTCATTTTCTTTAATTCGCTTATTTTTAGAACTTATTTTTCTGTTAAGTGAAACAATTAGAGATGTGCCGGTTATGACTTTGGCCGACTAGCCGACTAGCCGATTAGTCGGTTGTAAAGAGGCCGACTAATCGGCCGACTAGCCGGCCAAGCCGATCACGGTTTCGAGGATTTCCGTGACGCTTTGATTTGATTAGGTTATGTACAGTTATAAATCATATAAGTACGTTACTGTCTTTTTTTTGTTTTTAGGAAGCAGTTAATGTTTAGAATTTTTTGATATATTTTTTTTACTGTACATCATGTACAGGGTGTAAATCGATAAGTGAAACATAGGAGTTTAACATGGGAAATCAATTTTTGTTTGCGCAAACGTTACCTAATTATTTTATCCAAAAATACTTTAAATAAAAGTTATAGAGATTTAAATGCAGCATCTAAATCATGTGAAACGATTATTTTATCTCTTCATATAAACGTAAAAATCAATTACAAAGTTACAGTTTTTATGAACATTTTGTCTAAGCAGCCATGGATATATGACAAAAAAAACAAATACGTTGTTTTTTGTCATAAATCCATGGCTGCTTAGACAAAAAACTCATAAAAATTGTAACTTTGTAATTAATTTTTACGTTTATATAAAGAGGTAAAATAATAGTTTCACATGATTTAGATGCTGCATTTAAATCTCTATAACTTTTATTTGAAGTATTTTTGCATAAAATAATTAGGTAACGTTTGCGCAAAGAAAAATTGATTTTCCATGTTAAACTCCTGTTTCACTTTTCGATTTACACCCTGTACATGCAATCTGGTTTTAATATTACTTAGATTGTTAATAAAAAAATTCCTACTCTTTTATTTAAATAAGAAGAAATAATTATAGGTAAATGTTAATTGAAGATAAGAAGATATTAATATTATGTTGTTTTGTTTGTTAATTAAGAAACTAATTTTGTTTGATAAATGTCAAAGATTTGTTTTCTTTACAAGCAAGTAATTTTAGAAACTGATTGATTACCAAAGGAAAGGTTGCTTTGCTTTACATTTCAAAATGTGAAGACTGATTATAAAATAAAAATATTAATAAACAATCAAGGTAACAAGAAGCCGGATAGTCGGCGCTCTTTCTCGAATAGTCGCCGAATAGTCGCCGACTACAATAGTGGCCGGATAGTCGGCTTTACCGACTAGTCGCCGACTAGTCGGCACATCTCTAGAAACAATGGTTTGTGATGTTAATATATTTGACAGGTCCTTCTAGCCGCCATTAAATTCGTTCTCTAAAAATGTCGCAAGCTCTACTTTGGGTCCTAATTCCCAATACACAATACTGGAAAATATGTTGATTGAGTTAATCAACATATTTTCCAGTAATGTGTATACTTGAGTTAAGTATACACATTTTCAATTAAAAGAGATAGAAAATTTGTACAATGGTATCTGCACATAGTAAGTCATGGTCACGTGCTTATCTCTTGTCACAGGATATTCATGATCATGACGTTTTTTACTTCCTTATATATAGTAAAGGAAGTATTGTAATCGCGAAAAATTTCGGTTTTCAGATTTCAATGGAAATATCCATTTTGATCATCCCTGAATCCATTTGGACTAATTTCGTGGTGACGTCGGTACGTGCGTATCTCGGATAACTCAAAAACGTTAAGCCGTAGAAAGTTGAAATTTTGTATTTAGGACTATTATGACATCTAATTGTGCACCTCTCTTTTTGGTCATTATATAATTTCCAGAAGTGGTACTTTACTTGAAGCCTGTAATTTATTTTAATGAAAAACTATTTTAAAATACAAAAAGTTTTATTATTTTACATATACTATTTGATGGCAGATGTAGATATTTTTTTATAAAGTCAGGTTTACAAGATACGACTATCATCATTTTTCAAATGGCAACCTATAATTATTTTAATAAAATAGAAACCGCCATTCTTTTCTCTTTTCAACGATGTATTATTTTTTATTAATGTATTTGAAAAATTTCGAGATAAATGAAATAATTTAGAAATATTAGAAATAATTTTTAAACAAATATTATAGGTGGCTATGTGAAAATAAACAAAACGTAACAATGAAAACAATTAAATTAATGTCAAAAAATATACATTTGTTTGTTACTTAATTTAACTTATTTAGTAAAAAAAAAAACATTTTGAAATGTTTACCTGATTTTTTTCTCGAAATTTTTCAAATACATTAATAAAAAATAATACATCGTTGAAAAGAGAAAAAATGGCGGTTTCTATTTTATTAAAATAATTATAGGTTGTCATTTGAAAAATAAAAGTTGATAGTCGTATCTTGTAAACCTGACTTTATAAAAAATATCTACATCTGCCATCAAATAGTACATGTAAAATAATAAAACTTTTATGAGACATTTTTTTCTATTATTTATAATAAAAAGGTTAGAGGGGGGGGGCGTCTTCCCAGACACCCTGTATAAGACTTTTATGTCAATGGGTATAACAGAGTAGATTTTGGTTAAGATAGACTAACCGGAAGTGACATATTACCTGAAGTTATTAACAGGTTTTCTTGAATAAAATGGTTTTATTTTGATGTTAGAAATAAATTCTTCAAATAATAGTTTTAGAGAATTAAATTCTGCGTCTAGCATAACCAATATTATTAAATTAGCCCTTTATATAAGCGAGATATGTAAATTTAAATATTATATACTTTTTGGTTTTTGTAATAAAGCTTGCTATGGATTAGGACAAAAAAGAACAAAAAATAAAAAAAAATAATGTTAATGTCAAATTACATCAAATACGTGCAATTTTATAATTGCGTCTATATTTCTTGTTGGTCTTGCGTACAAGGAAGTCGTGTGGTGTCCACATCAGATTTTTTTTCATAATTAGAAGAAGTTATACAAGCATTGAAACTAAAATGTCTAACGATGCAAATTTTTACCGTGAATACAGGAATTTTAGTGACTGCAATATTTTTAACGTTTCGTTTGACCACCCAAGTGGCAGTTGCAGGCGGCATTTTACTTACTATGTGCAAAGATAAAAAGAAATAAATGTTAAATTAAAAAGGTCTATTAGTTATTTATTATAATTAAATAAAATATAAAAAAACTAAACTTTGCACTATTGGCACTATTTTTTATTACATTATCTACTGTTGCAATTGGTAACACCAACATTTTCTCTGAATTATTTCGATAAATTGCTGTTTGGTGCTTTTACATCCTTGTACGAAGTAAAGGAAGTATTGTAATCGCGAAAAATTTCGGTTTTGAGATTTCAACGGAAATATCCATTTTGACCATCCCTGAATCCATTTTGATTAATTTCGTCGTGACGTCTGTACGTACGTGAGTATGTATCTCGAATAACTCAAAAACGGTAAGCCGTAGAAAGTTGAAATTTTGTATTTAGGACTGCTATAACATCTAGTTGTGCACCTCCCTTTTTGGTCAATACATAATTTCTAGAAATGGTACTTTATTTGAAGCCTATAATAGATTTTAATGAAAAACTATTTTAAAATATAATCTAACGCTTTTCAAATTTGGTATATAAGATTTTTATGTCAATTGGAATAACATAGTGGATTTTGGTTAAAACAGGCTAACCGGAAGTGACATATTACCTGAAGTTGTTAACAGTTTTTCTTCAATAAAATGGTTTCATTTTGATTTTAGAAATAAATGCTTCAAATAAAATTTTTAGAGAATTAAATTCTGTGTCTAGCACATTAAGTATTATTAAATTAGCCCTTTGTATAAGTGAGATATGTATATTTAAAACTTATTTATTTTTTGGTTTTTGTAATGAAGCTTGCTATGGATTAGGACAAAAAATAACAAAAAAATATAAAATAGATGCTAATGTCAAATTACGTCAAATACGTGCAACTTTATAATTGGGTCTATACTTCATATTGGTCGTGTGGTGTCCACATCAAATTTTTTTATATGTATATTCTGCATTTTTCTACCAATAATTTTAAAGAATAAATTATTTTCTTGCTTTTCAGGACTGATATTGATAACTGTCAACTTATGCAAATATCGATCGCCCCTGTACGTTTATGTTAAACATACAGCGAACAAGTACTATTTTCAAGTTTGGAAAAATCGTCAAGGGACAAGGCAGCCTGCCTAAGAACAACAGAAAAGAAAGCGTCAGAAATGACAACCTCCTGGCAATATATCTTAATTCCATTTCACACAAAGCAAACGAAATAAAACCTAACAAAATTCCATAACGTTTCCCACAATCTTCCCCCTCGGAGCATGAGTCTATATTTGTTTTGCTGGGGAAGAAGAAGACTCTCCCGTTCAGTTGTTTTCCTGCTTTCACATGAAATTTATTTGGTCGCGAAAGGGTCATTACGCTGATCTGTGATGACAGCGGCAGTGCCGTGGCACAGCCGCTTGGCGGCGCTAGTGTCGCGCATGCTGACAATCCACGGGGAAGGATTCCCCCAAGCAATAATTCCAACCCCTGAATTACAATTCCCAAGGGATGGTTACACTATTATTATTTACCTTTAATTTGGTGCAAGGGACAGATTTTATTGAGTTATTCTGCGGAAATAGTAAGGACTTGGTGGTAATATTAACAAGGATAAGTGGTTCTCAAAGTGGATGATGTTTTAAAGATGTTTTTGATGACTTTTTAAGACAACAGACTTTATGATTTTTTGTGTGCAGCTAAACAATAAATATATTTTAAAAACATTAGAAAAATTGTACACTCAATTGATGATGCTGTAATATTTATGTTGCTATCCATTTTTGTTTTGAGTTATTGCCCCAAAAATTCATATAGGTATACAGATATTTTTGTGTGTTTAATAAGTTAATATGGTCTTATATATCAGGTGTCTATTTTCCCCCGAACAGAAACTTCAATGTTAAAACTTTGATTTTGCGATATATCTTTAACTATTAATTTTACATAAAACTATTATAAATACCCCTTAACCTTAAAATTAATTTTAACAAAAACTAGATACGTATTTCGAGAACTAAGTTCTCATCATCAGTAATACAACAAGTGAAAGTTAAACAGAGTAGTCAAGATTACTCAACATGTCAACCATGCCAGAGGTCCTAACAACTCTGAAAAACAAGGGAGAGAACTGGGATTATATAGGCATGGGAGTCACAGGTGAATGATTACCTATAAACTAAGATAATTTTCGTCCAATAATGAGTCATTAAATTTTAAATCGTCCAATAAAATTTAACTTTGTAATAAATTGAAAAGTTTTGAGTTTGGTATGGGACCGAGATCGGCGTTCATCAAATTATTTTTATATTAATTTATTATTAAACTCTCGTATGCATCTAAATATCTATCATTATTAATATGTTTTAAAAGTTTAATATTAGAATTGTTAACTTTGTGATTATTAATGAACATATGTTGAGCAACGCTAGATTTTTCTGGATTACCGCTTTTTAGATAATAAAAATGTTCTTTAAACCGAGTGTAAATTTGTCTTTTAGTTTGACCGATGTAAACTTTATTACAATCATTACAACTAATTTTATAAATACCGGATTTTTTGTTAGTATCTATTTTATCTTTAGTGTTACCTAATAACGATTTAATGGTATTATTTGATTTCTAAGTTACGGTTAAATTATGATTTAAAAAAATTTTGTTTAAACTTTTATATTTTATCTGTTTTGTAGTTGTAGTAGTTTTGTGAGTTTTACGTTGGTTTTTCTTAAATATTAAACCTTATAAATTATTTAATGTTAACCTTAAATGTTAACCACGCAATTTTAACTAAGAACACTTGCGCAACCAGTGAGCACCCTTCAAACTAAACACTGGCCTCAGTGATGACCTCTAGTGAGAAATATTCGGACTAGCCAAGACATATCTCTATCTCTAGTTTCTCTGTCTGGCCAGCCGAAATCAAAACAAACCAAATGAAGTTTTAAATAACGAGAAATAGTTAAAGAAAAACACTTGGTGTAAGTATCACAATTTTTTTTATTTAAGACACTTTATCGATTTCGGTTTCTTAGACCATTATCAGAAATATAATACAAGAATCTTACAGACTTACAGCTTATATACTATCCCGTTAGAGTTACAAGAAACTTATGGTAGCGGGTAATTAGTGGTTTTTTCTAGCAAACATTCGAAAAACTCGGATTAAAACAACTTGATCATTTAAAATAAGTAAATTTGTTTTTAAAGCTTTTTGAATTTCATACGCTTCTAAAATATTTATTTTTTGGCCTTTATCTAAAATATATATATATATAAAAAATGTCTATACTGCAAGTGTGATTGGTTTCAATGAGGTGTTTCGCAATATTAGAATCAATTTTATTTAACTTGTATGATCGCATGTGATCTTGATATCTGATTGTAAAAGTTCTTCCTGTTTGCCCTATATAACATTTATCGCAGTTGTTACATTTAATTTGATAAATACCACAATTAAGGTTTCTGTCTCTGTTTTGATTTTATTATTAACAATTAAATTTCTCAATGTGTAATTATAATAAAAGGCTGGTGTTACGTTTGAAGATCTAAAAATATTTGCAATGGAATCTGAAATTTTTCCTAAATAACTAATTTTTACGTATTTTTGTTGTGGTTTGTTTCCACTGTTTTTGTAAATTTGGTTTAAAATGGATTTTTTATTTTTTCTATAAATTAATTTATCAATCATATTTACATCCATTAGCAACTGCTATTTGTTTCAAAGTTTCTACTTCTAAATCGTAATTTTCTTTAGTCATAGGGACGTTTAATAATCTATGGACATAGCTATAAAATGCTGCCATTTTTATATTAGTTGGGTGATTTGATTGAAGTTTTGTCTAGCTATATTTGGTCGTTGGTACAAACCTCGTGCGTGAACTTGGTTTCCGGAATCGTTCTGTGGCAAGGGAACAAAGCGTTCACGCACTTAGTATGTAAATAAGTATGGCAGTTTTACAGTTCACTACTAAAATTAATATGACAGCTTTGACAGTTTTTAAGATACCCAAAAATAAGATTGAAAGCATTTTATAAGAAGAATCGTTTGGAGATTTTAAGAAGTGGAAGGAAATAATGGTGAAGTTTGTGTTTTCCCAATAATTCTAGCGTGGCCCTCATATTACAGGGTCTTATGTTATGTATGTATAGCAACAATAAATTCATCATGTCGGTATCATATTAGTAAACTCATTAACAATTTCTCCTTTGAAATTCAAGCAAATAATTTCACCCTCTGAAAATATCTGAAGCTTTTATTAAGCAAATGGTGTAAAAAGTTGTACGTGGAATAATGTTCGTTAAATTAGAGAAGCGAGTAAATTTAAAAGCTGGCGTGTGAAAAGGAAAACAAATTTAGATAGCATTAAATTTCTTTTATGGATAGGGAGGTGGAAAATGTCATTACGAGAAATTTCTCTCCGTGTGTAATCTGTGCAGAATAAGCAGTCAAAGGCCAACAGATCTCGCATCGGAAAAAAGAGTAGGACTCCATATGCAATCGATACCTCTCTTTTTCATACGAACTGTGTTTTGAATAAATCCTACGTAAAAAGAGGAAATTCCGAAGCAGAATGCAGAACGCAGAATAAATTTAATTAAATCAAAACTTTAAAAATATAGAGATATAAAATAAGTTTGATTTTAAATATACGATTTATTATTAACTTTACTATATTTATCCCATTACTTTATAGGTAAAGCTTAAATTACATTATGCTATTTTTGTTCGAGATTTTCTAGTAATTTCTAGTATAATGTAAATCAGACGTTTTCATCCGAGTTTTTTTCGATTTTCATACCAGATTCTAGTTCAGAAATATACGATCTGTCCTATTTTTTCATCGGAGTTTCATACTAGATTAAAAGTATTCATGCGTACAATATGACACACGGATTATATATACCCTTTATAGATGGCTGACGACATTATAACAATTGAGACATGTTGCACGTATCGCCGTCTGGCGCTTGGAAGAAAAACAATTTGTGAAGTAGGCAGCCCGGTGTGTAAATTGGCAATATATGTATAGGTGACCCAGCGACCATTAATATTTAACAAATTTGTAAAGTAGAAAAACGTTTAAATAAAATATGATCACGATTAAAGGAAAAAAAGTTATTTTTTGGTTTCATAAAATTTTTGTTTATATAATGATTGATAATAATCATAATACTTTCATCGACGTAGCCCAATTCATCGGAGAGCAGCATATCTGCATATATTTTTGAAATGTTTATAGATCAGAATAATAGAGAATGAAGAATACTGTTGACAACCGACGAAAATAGCGTAGGAACAACGTAATCGCAAAGCAAAGGTTCCGAGTTTGAATCCCTCTAAGGCATGAATGTTAGTGTTCGTCTTCAGCATTTCCATTAATTCATAATCATCAAAACCAATTCGCTGCATATGCACATTATCAATTGCACAGCCGTAAAACATTAATAAAATAATAATAATATTGAATATCTAAAAGAAATATTTAAATTCTTGTACATTATTGTTATAAAAATACAAAAACATTTTTACGTACCATTCGCTTTACGTAACTGAACAGAAATTAACAATATTCGTATAAAAAATCGTTTTTTCAAACGTCGTAGAAATGGCATTTTTGTGACTTGATTCACAAGGCAGAAGTTTCATTTCTACGCTGCTGAAAATTTCTACGCCTGCGGCGTAGAAATGACTAATTTCTACGCCACCGGAGTAGAAATAGCTAATTTCTACGCCGACGGCGTAGAAATAAAATAAATAAATATCCATAGAATTAACGAATAAAAAGAAAACGAGTGCGTTTAAAAAAAAATTTAATGTGGTATTCGGAATAAAAGTGTCTTTGTGTGCCTCGCATGCAATTGTCCGACTCGCTTCGCTCGTCGTGCAAACTTCCATGCTCGTCACACAAAGTATCACTTTTACTCCTAATAACACAATACACTATTAATATTAATTTAATCGCTTTCTTTATTTTATGTCAAACATAAACTTGACATAAATGATAAAACACTTGTCATACAATCTGAAATTCCGCGGCTTTCTATAAATCCATTCGAAATAATGTAATCTCTTAATTTTATCGGGTCGACCATAGTGCACCTGGCACCATCTAGCGCTTGGAAGAAAAGTGCTATCCATAGGCAACAAAATGGTCTCGGCATTTTACATATGAGTTTCCATATGACAGACAGTGTTACCCGCTCTTAAGTATCATTCACAACAAAAAAATTAACGCAGCGGTAGAATTAGCGGCAGTGGTTGTGGCCTGGGTAAAAGATTGAATGCGTTATAGCAAATGTATTCGTTCACATCAAAAAATTAAGAAAATTAGTAGTAGCGCAGTGGCAACGGCAGCGGCAGGAGTTTGCAAACTCCAAACTTCTACGTTGCCACTACCGCTACCGCTTAATTTTTTTGATGGTTGACATTTATTGACATCTGATTTCATCAGATAAAATGAGCAATAGAAAAAGGATCATTTTGTGGTGTGCCTCAGATGTTACGCTATATAAGCAAACAGACTTATTAATAAACTTTGCACAATAAAGTGAACGCGTAACTTACCATTTTCGCTTATTTCAAAGGCAATTTGTGCTCACGCATTTTCTTTTTTGAAATAATTTTAAATTCCCTTAATATCTTCGCTTATCTCACACAATGGAGTGCTTGTGGATAAGTATAATTAATAAGTCATCATCTATGTCAGTATTGTCAGTTGCTTTTTGCGCAAAAATAAAATGACCTTGCACCCTAGTAATTTATAGTAAAAAATTCCTAGAAACTATAATTTCAATAATTTTTCATTGTGAACGGAAATAATTTTTACCATAAATTTCTTACGCTACCGATGCCACTAATTCTTACACTACCGTTAGTTTTTTTTTTATTCTGAATGGGCCTTTAAACTATGTGCCGTAAGTCAACCAAAAAAAAACCAATACCTAATTCCGGGAACACCATGGTTCCTCAATATTTACATCTATTTCGAGACAGATTGACATTGTATCATATGACATTTAAAATTGATACAACCTAACAAAAAACTAAATATTAATCAAATGAATGATAACATTTGGTGCTAATAAAAATGCGATTTCTGAAAAATTCAGATGTGATAGAAAAAAAAAGAGTCTCAGATCTGAATACTATAAGAATAGCCGTGAGATATTGTCCAGTTTTCATGAATGTAGTCTCTACTACATAGTGCAATATGCTAAGATCGTAAAAAATAGCGATAACTTTTTAGTACAGCACAAAATCCTTGCGTGATGGAAAAAAACGGGTTTCAGATCTGATTGGCATCCCTGCTGCAATAGAACAATAGAACTGCTACAATTAGTAAAAAAAAATCAATGTATTCGCAAAGCTAAAACGCCGTACAATATTTCACTTGTTTATTCTCGCTGCGTCATCAAATTTAGGCACAATAGGAAGTGCAACGATGCAAGTTTGGGTTAATGCAACAATTGGAATTTCCTGTAGTTATGCTAGCACAATAACACTCGTGTATAATGCTCGGATTAAGTCTAAATTAGCCCATGTTTACTAACTGTCGATAAGGGCCGGAGTAGTGTACAATCCTATTGCACCCACCACTTTACCACTAGTCCGTCTGTTTGTTCTGTTTGAGCCCGTCATCGACTAGTGTTGACATACGTCACTATCATCCTGCTATTGGCACGTGCTTAATTGAAAGATTATTAATTAACAACCAATCAATACATACGAATTATTTATTAATTAATTTCACAGTACTAACCTATATTTTAACAATCATGATAAATTGCGCGATGTACGAGCAATACCATATTGTGCACGTATGCATTTATTAAAATGACAATTCAGCAATATATTTTATTTCGTTAACATATACATGACAATTTTTCCTCTGTTTCGGATTTAGGATAATATACTCCAGTACGCTTATTGATGTTAGAAGGAGAATAATTTTGTTATTTGGGATTGGTATGACCAATAAATTCTCAAAATAAATAATATAAATGAAAGCCGAATCAGAGATAGTGTTTCTGACGAGACGAGACATTCTCGAATCTCGTCTCGTCTCGAAATTTTTCGTCTCGCCGAGACGAGAAAGCTTTTTGAACTCACGAGACGAGACGATACTTACATGTCGAGATTCTCGATTCTCGACAATTATTCCGAGATTTCTCGACAATTTTTGTATTTTTAAAAGTACAGTTTTTTATATTTTCATTGGAACATTTTGTAAATTTGTATTAAAAAATTATAAATCTAATACAGGATCTTAAATAAAACTATCTATATTTAGCTACAAAACGATCAGATAAAGCAGAGGACATTTTAAAATTTTGGAATAAGCATCAAGATATTTATCCTAATTTAACTAAAATGGTACGAGATTTTTTAAGTACACCAGGTACTTCCGTACCATCGGAATGATTATTTATCCTATTTTAACCAAAATGGTACGAGATTTTTTAAGTACACCAGGTACTTCCGTACCATCGGAATGATTATTTTCGCAAGCTGGTCTAGTGTTACGAAAACATAGAAATCGGCTTAATGAAGATTCTGCAACGAGCATTTTGTGTTTAAAATCATGGTTAACAGCAAACTTTTTAACTGGATAAATAATGTAACAATTTGTACCTCCAAACGTTAAATTTTAAACTTGATTTAAATAAATAAAAGCAGTTCGAATGTTTGACAGTAATGTCCATTATTTTAAATGATATCTAACTTCGCTTTTCATTATTTTATTTAAGCAAAGCATAAAATTTGCCTTTTGGTGGTGCAAATTGCCTGGCTGGTAGTATGAACACTACAGCGAGGAGTTGATTAGCATTGTTTTAACTCTCAACTCTCAATCGCTTATTAATTATTTTAAAGGAAAATATTTCAAATAAAGGATGCATTTTCTACGAGTGTTATTTGAAGCATTTTTCTCTAAACAGAGAAAATAGAGTAAAACACTCGTATGCAGTAACCCTTCGTACGAGGGTCACGCTAAAATTAGCACTAACATTTTAAATATTTATTTATCATTTGAAATTAGGTTGAGGAATTTGAAAATTAAGGTAGTTATAGCTTAGTTATGCTCACTTTCATGAAAGTTGATTAAAATCTTAATCAGTGATTAAATTATAATCGCTTTGTTAAATACGATATTTTGTTTCATGACATTTGATTAGCTTAATCGGAGTGATAAAAACGTCGGTTAATTTATCATATATAATATTATAAGTGGTAAATTTTAGCCGGAAATTTTTTCTGATTGATACGATAACTGGTTGCCTAGCAATTTATTGAGTGACATTGACAAAAAAATCACGAGTTGTCAAACAAGTGATTTTTGATCAATGTCACGAGATAAATTGGCAACAGGCTCGAGTAAAGCAATCGGAAAAATTTTCCAGGATAAAATTTAACCACGAATGGTATTCGGATGACTATTTCCAAAATAAAAATCAGGTAATCATTTATATTTTTTTTCTTGACAGAAATCTTCTAATTGTTATTGTGTTTTGAGGTGTTATATTTAAGTTTGCTTTTTCAACGTTCTAAATAGATTCCTGACTGATTCGACTCATTTCTAATAAAAACTGATAACACTGAAAATATAAATACTTTGACAGGTATGTAAACAATATGTTTCTAAAACGTCAAAAATTTTTCGCTTATCAAAACTCACTTACTTGTAAAAATACGACATCTTATTGGCTTAAAGGGTGCGATAAAATTTTTGTGACGGTGTTTTGTCGAAATGAAACTTGGTAACTAAGTAGAATCCTGAATTTCGATTGGCTTATAAATTTATGAGTGAAATAGTCAGTAAAATTTGGTTGGCTAAATTTTGACCAAGGCAATTAATTGCACATTGAATTAACTATTATATGAAATATAAAAAGTGAATTTAGTTTATTAACGTAGAGGTAAGTTACATTATTACAATACAAGTTTTAAAGCATTATAAAATATTTATTGACGATTTTTACATCCCGCTACCCCTAGTAAGGGAGGTATAGGGATCGTGCTAAAAATCGCATATCGAGATTTTGGTAAATGACCACGTTTTAAGGTCCCTAGAATCCAATTTTAACATTTTCACGATGATGTCTGTGTGTATGTGTGTGTGGATCCTCCACTCTAACTCAAATACTCTAATTCAGAAAATTTTGAAACCTTGTATTTCGAACTTTTTCTGTAATGGAAAGAGCCCATTAGATTTCGGTGTAAATCGGATAACCGGAAACGGCAGTTTACTAGAAGCTCAAAATAGTTTTTCTTCGAAAAATGCCTTTAAATGTTATGTTTTCGACAATAATGTTATTATAAAAATTAAAGATTATTTTCTACAGATTTGCATTAATACTTTTGCTACATATTATATGGATAAATTTATAAAATTATAATTTAAATCTCGGAGCCTACGCTTTAAACTAACAATACTCCTTGGCAGTTATTCAAATGTATGTAACTGACAGATAAATGTCACTGTCAAAGAACTAATCATTTCAAATTAATAATAGTAACGTTTTAACAAGAAAAATGTAAATAGAACAATAGGAAAGGAAATCATAATAATTTGTGCTTTGTTTTCGTTGTGGGTTGGTAATTTTGTTAAGTCTTGTGATTATATATATATATTGCAAAGACGGTGTTTCTAAGATGCCCGACAATTATTGCAAGTTATTGCTTTTGGACAATAAAAAGAGGTATATATCATACTTATATGATGAATAACAAAATTGACAAAGTATAGGACATTCATAATTATTCAATTGCAAAATATGTCACTTCGGGTTTTGATGAATAATAATATTCACACAATAGGTATATATTAGCGAACAACAAAATTATTGCAAGTAAAATATTGGAAATGTCAAACAGGACAAAGTTCTGTCATATTCCACCTTACATTAATCTAGAAAATTAAATCCCTATAATAAAACCATGGTAACAATATGACGTCATCAATTCTCTCCCTCCCCTGCCGATTTGAACCATATGTTTACTATTGATGACGTGGGGATCAAGTCGTGGAAACGGATTTTATGTATGAAGAAAAAAAAACAATTTAGTTCTGTTAAATTCTTTAAAACGGGTACAATTTACTATTTTACCCCAGTTTTCAAGATATAATAAGTGAGTCTGAGCCAGATAATGTTCCATTGGAAATTATTTCATAATAAAAATTATAAATTTTGATCAAATTTCTATCATTATTTGTGTTACAAAATAAATAATTCATAATGACACTCATAATGACATTCAAGTTAGTGTATTAATTACGTATTAGCGCACTGTCGTAGATAAAGTATGTAAACTTATCATGACAGCTACTTTGTCAGTATGACAATATTCCATATTGATATATTGACTGCCACCCTTCAAACCTCGTAATGAATTAATATTGATAAACTACAAATGGATTACAGTTAGATTATAATGAGACTGAAGCTAGCAGCCGATTCGTAGCAGCCGATTCGTTAAGTAAAATACTTTGGACAACCCTGGTGCTATAATCCGTAACAACTTAACTGCTGTATTTACTATAAGATTATACACGTAATATCAAATGTAATAAAGTAATATTTACGGGGGTTGTTCTGCATATATCTCTTAACATAGAGCAACGTCGAAAAATTCAAATTTCAGGGGATGAGGGTAACTTATAACACCTATTATTTAATAAATGCAAGAGTAGATTTGAGAAAATAAACCACCCTCACAACCTGTAATATTAACTGTAACAAAACCATATTCACAGGGTATATTTAGCATACATCCCTTATTATAGATTAACCTAAAAAGTTTCGAATTTCAGGGGATGAGGGTAATTTATAACACATTATATTATTTAAAAAATGCAAGAGAAGAGTTGAGAAAATTAACCACCCTTACAACCTGTAATATTAACTGTAACAAAACCATATTCACAGGGTATATTAAGCATTCATCCCTTAATATAAAGTAACATTAAAAGTTTGAAATTCCAGGGGATGAGGGTAACTTATAACGCATTATATTATTTAATAAATGCAAGAGAAGAGTTGAGAAAATGAACCACCCTTACAACCTGTAATATTAACTGTAACAAAACCATACTCACAGGGTATATTTAGTATACATCCCTTATTATAGATTAACCATAAAAGTTTCGAATTTCAGGGGATGAGGGTAATTTATAACACATTATATTATTTAATAAATGCAAGAGAAGAGTTGAGAAGATTAACCACCCTTACAACCTGTAATATTTACTGTAACAAAACTATACGCACAGGGTATATTTAGTATACATCCCTTATTATAGATTAGCCTTAAAAGTTTCGAATTTCAGGGGATGAGGGTAATTTATAACACATTATATTATTTAATAAATGCAAGAGAAGAGTTGAGAAGATTAACCACCCTTACAACCTGTAATATCAACTGTAACAAAACCATATTCACAGGGTATATTTACCATACATCCCTTAATATAAAGTAACATTAAAAGTTTGAAATTTCAGGGGATGAGGGTAACATATAACACATTATATTATTTAAAAAATGTAAGCATAGAATTAAGAAGATTAACCACCCTTACAGCCTGTAATATTAACTGTAACAAAACCATATTCACAGGGTATATTTAGCATACATCCCTTAATATAAAGTAACATTAAAAGTTTGAAATTTCAGGGGATGAGGGTAACGTATAACACATTATATTATTTAAAAAATGTAACAGTAGAATTGAGAAGATTAACCATCCTTACAGCCTGTAATATTAACTGTAACAAAACCATATTCACAGGGTATATTTAGCATTCATCCCTTAATGTAAAGTAACATTAAAAGTTTGAAATTTCAGGGGATGAGGGTAACTTATAACACATTATATTATTTAATAAATGCAAGAGAAGAGTTGAGAAAATGAACCACCCTTACAACCTGTAATATTAACTGTAACAAAACCATACTCACAGGGTATATTTAGTATACATCCCTTATTATAGATTAACCATAAAAGTTTCGAATTTCAGGGGATGAGGGTAACTTATAACACATTATATTATTTAATAAATGCAAGAGAAGAGTTTAGAAAATTAACCACCCTTACAACCTGTATTATTAACTGTAACAAAACCATACTCACAGGGTATATTTAGTATACACCCCTTATTATAGATTAACCTTAAAAGTTTCGAATTTCAGGGGATGAGGGTAATTTATAACACATTATATTATTTAATAAATGCAAGAGAAGAGTTGAGAAAATTAACCACCCTTACAAACTGTAATATTAACTGTAACAAAACCAGACTCACAGGGTATATTTAGCATACATCTATTATTATAGATTAACCTTAAAAGTTTCGAATTTCAGGGAATGAGGGTAACTTATAACCCATTATATTATTCAATAAATGCAAGAGAAGAGTTGAGAAAATTAACCACCCTTACAAACTGTAATATTAACTGTAACAAAACCATATTCACAGGGTATATTTAGCATACATCCCTTATTATAGATTAACCGTAAAAGTTTCGAATTTCAGGGGATGAGGGTAGCTTATAACACATTATATTATTTAATAAATGCAAGAGAACAGTTGAGAAAATTAACCACCCTTACAAACTGTAATATTAACTGTAACAAAACCAGACTCACAGGGTATATTTAGCATACATCCCTTATTATAGATTAACCTTAAAAGTTTCGAATTTCAGGGAATGAGGGTAACTTATAACACATTATATTATTTAATAAATGCAAGAGAAGAGTTGAGAAAATTAACCACCCTTACAAACTGTAATATTAACTGTAACAAAACCAGACTCACAGGGTATATTTAGCATACATCCCTTATTATAGATTAACCTTAAAAGTTTCGAATTTCAGGGGATGAGGGTAACTTATAACACATTATATTATTTAATAAATGCAAGAGAAGAGTTGAGAAAATTAACCACCCTTACAACCTGTATTATTAACTGTAACAAAACCATACTCACAGGGTATATTTAGTATACACCCCTTATTATAGATTAACCATAAAAGTTTCGAATTTCAGGGGATGAGGGTAACTTATAACACATTATATTATTTAATAAATGCAAGAGAAGAGTTGAGAAAATTAACCACCCTTACAACCTGTAATATTAACTGTAACAAAACTATACTCACAGGGTATATTTAGTATACATCCCTTATTATAGATTAGCCTTAAAAGTTTCGAATTTCAGGGGATGAGGGTAATTTATAACACATTATATTATTTAATAAATGCAAGAGAAGAGTTGAGAAGATTAACCACCCTTACAACCTGTAATATCAACTGTAACAAAACCATATTCACAGGGTATATTTACCATACATCCCTTAATATAAAGTAACATTAAAAGTTTGAAATTTCAGGGGATGAGGGTAACGTATAACACATTATATTATTTAAAAAATGTAAGAGTAGAATTAAGAAGATTAACCACCGTTACAGCCTGGAATATTAACTGTAACAAAACCATATTCACAGGGTATATTAAGCATACATCCCTTAATATAAAGTAACATTAAAAGTTTGAAATTTCAGGGGATGAGGGTAACATATAAGACATTATATTATTTAAAAAATGTAAGAGAAGAATTAAGAAGATTAACCACCCTGACTGCCTGTAATATTAACTGTAACAAAACCATATTCACAGGGTGTATTTAGCATACATCCCTTAATGTAAAGTAATATTAAAAGTTTGAAATTTCAGGGGATGAGGGTAACGTATAACACATTATATTATTTAAAAAATGTAAGAGTAGAATTGAGAAGATTAACCACCCTTACAGCCTGTAATATTAACTGTAACTAAACCATATTCACAGGGTATATTTAGCATACATCCCTTAATATAAAGTAACATTAAAAGTTTGAAATTTCAGGGGATGAGGGTAACATACAAGACATTATATTATTTAATAAATGCAAGAGAAGAGTTAAGAAAATTAACCACCCTTACAACCTGTAATGTTAACTGTAACAAAACCATACTCACAGGGTATATTTATGTCATCATCATTACCGATATCTGTGTATAAAGCAGATTGGCACACCCAGCAATGGGTAATAAGCCGTGATGATATATTATTATTATTATTATTATTATTATTATTATTATTATTATTATATTTAGCATACATCCCTTATTATAGATTAACCATAAAAGTTTCAAATTTCAGGGGATGAGGGTAATTTATAACACATTATATTATTTAATAAATGCAAGAGAAGAGTTGAGAAAATGAACTACCCTTACAACCTGTAATATTAACTGTAACAATATAATGTGTTATAATTTACCCTCATCCCCTGAAATTCGAAACTTTTTAGGTTAATTTATAATAAGGGATGTATGCTAAATATACTCTGTGAATATGGTTTTGTTACAGTTAATATTACAGGTTGTAAGGGTGGTTAATCTTCTCAACTCTTCTCTTGCATTTATTAAATAATATAATGTCTTATAAATTACCCTCAACCCCTGAAATTCGAAACTTTTAAGGTTAATCTATAATAAGGGATGTATACTAAATATACCCTGTGAATATGGTTTTGTTACAGTTAATATTACAGGTTGTAAGGGTGGTTAATCTTCTCAACTCTTCTCTTGCATTTATTATTATATCCCCTGAAATTCGAAACTTTTATGGTTAATCTATATTAAGGGATGTATACTAAATATACCCTGTGAGTATGGTTTTGTTACAGTTAATAATACACGTTGTAAGGGTGGTTAATTTTCTCAACTCTTCTCTTGCATTTATTAAATAATATAATGTCTTATAAGTTACCCTCATCCCCTGAAATTAGAAACTTTTATGGTTAATCTATAATAAGGGATGTATGCTAAATGTACCCTGTGCATATGGTTTTGTTACAGTTAATATTACAGGTTGTAAGGGTGGTTAATTTTCTCAACTCTTCTCTTGCATTTATTAAATAATATAATGTGTTATAAATTACCCTCATACCCTGAAATTCGAAACTTTTAAGGCTAATCTATAATAAGGGATGTATACTAAATATGCCCTGTGAGTATGCTTTTGTTACAGTTAATAATACAGGTTGTAAGGGTGGTTAATTTTCTCAACTCTTCTCTTGCATTTATTAAATAATATAATGTGTTATAAGTTACCCTCATCCCCTGAAATTCGAAACTTTTATGGTTAATCTATAGTAAGGGATGTATGCTAAATGTACCCTGTGCATATGGTTTTGTTACAGTTAATAATGCACGTTGTAAGGGTGGTTAATTTTCTCAACTCTTCTCTTGCATTTATTAAAAAATATAATGTGTTATAAGTTAACCTCATCCCCTGAAATTCGAAACTTTTATTGTTAATCGTTAATAAGGGATGTATACTAAATATACCCTGTGAATATGGGTTTGTTACAATTAATATTACAGGTTGTAAGGGTGGTTAATTTTCTCAACTCTTCTCTTGCATTCATTAAATAATATAATGTGTTATAAATTACCCTCATCCCCTGAAATTCGAATTTTTTAAGGTTAATCTATAATAAGGGATGTATACTAAATATACCCTGTGAGTATGGTTTTGTTATAGTTAATATTACAGGTTGTAAGGGTGGATAAATTTCTCAACTCTTCTCTTGCATTTATTAAATAATATAATGTGTTATAAATTACCCTCATCCCCTGAAATTTGAAACTTTTAATGTTACTTTATATTAAGGGATGTATGCTAAATGTACCCTGTGAATATTGTTTTGTTACAGTTAATATTACAGCCTGTAAGGGTGGTTAATCTTCTTAATTCTACTCTTAGATTTTTAAAATAATATAATGTGTTATACGTTACCCTCATCCCCTGAAATTTCAAACTTTTAATATTACTTTATATTAAGGGACGTATGCTAAATACACCCTGTAAATATGGTTTTGTTACAGTTAATATTACAGGTTGTAAAAGTTGTTAATTTTCTCAACTCTTCTCTTGCATTTATTAAATAATATAATGTCTTATATGTTACCCTCATCCCCTGAAATTCGAAACATTTAAGGTTAATCTATAATAAGGGATGTATACTAAATATACCCTGTGAGTATGGTTTTGTTACAGTTAATATTACAGGTTGTAAGGGTGGTTAAGTGTCTCAACTCTTCTCTTGCATTTATTAAAAAATATAATGTGTTATAAGTTAACCTCATCCCCTGAAATTCGAAACTTTTATTGTTAATCGATAATAAGAGATGTATACTAAATATACCCTGTGAATATGGGTTTGTTACAGTTACTATTACAGGTTGTAAGGGTGGTTAATTTTCTCAACTCTTCTCTTGCATTTATTAAATAATATAATGTGTTATAAGTTACCCTCATCCCCTGAAATTCGAAACTTTTATGGTTAGTCTATAATAAGGGATGTATACTAAATATACCCTGTGAGTATGGTTTTGTTACAGTTAATATTACAGGTTGTAAGGGTAGTTCATTTTCTCAACTCTTCTCTTGCATTTATTAAATAATATAATGTGTTATAAATTACCCTCATCCCCTGAAATTTGAAACTTTTATGGTTAATCTATAATAAGGGATGTATGCTAAATATACCCTGTGCATATGGTTTTGTTACAGTTAATATTACAGGTTGTAAGGGTGGTTAATTTTCTCAACTCTTCTCTTGCATTCATTAAATATAATGTGTTATAAATTACCCTCATCCCCTGAAATTCGAAACTTTTAAGGCTAATCTATAATAAGGGATGTATACTAAATATACTCTGTGAGTATGGTTTTGTTACAGTTAATAATACAGGTTGTAAGGGTGGTTAATTTTCTCAACTCTTCTCTGGCATTTATTAAATAATATAATGTGTTATAAGTTACCCTCATCCCCTGAAATTCGAAACTTTTAAGGCTAATCTATAATAAGGGATGTAGACTAAATATACCCTGTGAGTATGGTTTTGTTACAGTTAATATTACAGGTTGTAAGGGTGGTTAATTTTCTTAACTCTTCTCTTGCATTTATTAAATAATATAATGTCTTGTATGTTACCCTCATCCCCTGAAATTTCAAACTTTTAATGTTACTTTATATTAAGGGATGTATGCTAAATATACCCTGTGAATATGGTTTTGTTACAGTTAATATTACAGGCTGTAAGGGTGGTTAATCTTCTCAATTCTACTCTTACATTTTTTAAATAATATAATGTGTTATACGTTACCCTCATCCCCTGAAATTTCAAACTTTTAATGTTACTTTATATTAAGGGATGTATGCTAAATATACCCTGTGAATATGGTTTTGTTATAGTTATTATTACAGGCTGTCAGGGTGGTTAATCTTCTTAATTCTTCTCTTACATTTTTTAAATAATATAATGTGTTATACGTTACCCTCATCCCCTGAAATTTCAAACTTTTAATATTACTTTACATTAAGGGATGTATGCTAAATACACCCTGTGAATATGGTTTTGTTATAGTTAATATTACAGGCTGTCAGGGTGGTTAATCTTCTTAATTCTTCTCTTACATTTTTTAAATAATATAATGTCTTATATGTTACCCTCATCCCCTGAAATTTCAAACTTTTAATGTTACTTTATATTAAGGGATGTATGCTTAATATACCCTGTGAATATGGTTTTGTTACAGTTAATATTCCAGGCTGTAACGGTGGTTAATCTTCTTAATTCTACTCTTACATTTTTTAAATAATATAATGTGTTATACGTTACCCTCATCCCCTGAAATTTCAAACTTTTAATGTTACTTTATATTAAGGGATGTATGCTAAATATACCCTGTGAATATGGTTTTGTTACAGTTAATATTACAGGCTGTAAGGGTGGTTAATCTTCTTAATTCTACTCTTACATTTTTTAAATAATATAATGTGTTATATGTTACCCTCATCCCCTGAAATTCGAAACTTTTAAGGCTAATCTATAATAAGGGATGTATACTAAATATACCCTGTGAGTATAGTTTTGTTACAGTTAATATTACAGGTTGTAAGGGTGGTTAATTTTCTCAACTCTTCTCTTGCATTTATTAAATAATATAATGTGTTATAAGTTACCCTCATCCCCTGAAATTCGAAACTTTTAAGGTTAATCTATAATAAGGGATGTATGCTAAATATACCCTGTGAGTCTGGTTTTGTTACAGTTAATATTACAGTTTGTAAGGGTGGTTAATTTTCTCAACTCTTCTCTTGCATTTATTAAATAATATAATGTGTTATAAGTTACCCTCATCCCCTGAAATTCGAAACTTTTACGGTTAATCTATAATGAGGGATGTATGCTAAATATACCCTGTGAATATGGTTTTGTTACAGTTAATATTACAGTTTGTAAGGATGGTTAATTTTCTCAACTCTTCTCTTGCATTTATTAAATAATATAATGTGTTATAAATTACCCTCATCCCCTGAAATTCGAAACTTTTAAGGTTAATCTATAATAAGGGGTGTATACTAAATATACCCTGTGAGTATGGTTTTGTTACAGTTAATAATACAGGTTGTAAGGGTGGTTAATTTTCTCAACTCTTCTCTTGCATTTATTAAATAATATAATGTGTTATAAGTTACCCTCATCCCCTGAAATTCGAAACTTTTATGGTTAATCTATAATAAGGGATGTATACTAAATATACCCTGTGAGTATGGTTTTGTTACAGTTAATATTACAGGTTGTAAGGGTGGTTCATTTTCTCAACTCTTCTCTTGCATTTATTAAATAATATAATGCGTTATAAGTTACCCTCATCCCCTGGAATTTCAAACTTTTAATGTTACTTTATATTAAGGGATGAATGCTAAATATACCCTGTGAATATGGTTTTGTTACAGTTAATATTACAGGCTGTAAGGGTGGTTAATCTTCTCAATTCTACTCTTACATTTTTTAAATAATATAATGTGTTATACGTTACCCTCATCCCCTGAAATTTCAAACTTTTAATGTTACTTTATATTAAGGGATGTATGCTAAATATACCCTGTGAATATGGTTTTGTTACAGTTAATATTACAGGCTGTAAGGGTGGTTAATCTTCTTAATTCTATGCTTACATTTTTTAAATAATATAATGTGTTATATGTTACCCTCATCCCCTGAAATTTCAAACTTTTAATGTTACTTTATATTAAGGGATGTATGGTAAATATACCCTGTGAATATGGTTTTGTTACAGTTGATATTACAGGTTGTAAGGGTGGTTAATCTTCTCAACTCTTCTCTTGCATTTATTAAATAATATAATGTGTTATAAATTACCCTCATCCCCTGAAATTCGAAACTTTTAAGGCTAATCTATAATAAGGGATGTATACTAAATATACCCTGTGAGTATAGTTTTGTTACAGTTAATATTACAGGTTGTAAGGGTGGTTAATTTTCTCAACTCTTCTCTTGCATTTATTAAATAATATAATGTGTTATACGTTACCCTCATCCCCTGAAATTCGAAACTTTTATGGTTAATCTATTATAAGGGATGTATGCTAACTATACCCTGTGAATATGGTTTTGTTACAGTTAATATTACAGGTTGTAAGGGTGGTTAATTTTCTCAACTCTTCTCTTACATTTTTTAAATAATATAATGTGTTATAAATTACCCTCATCCCCTGAAATTCGAAACTTTTAAGGCTAATCTATAATAAGGGATGTATACTAAATATACTCTGTGAGTATGGTTTTGTTACAGTTAATAATACAGGTTGTAAGGGTGGTTAATTTTCTCAACTCTTCTCTGGCATTTATTAAATAATATAATGTGTTATAAGTTACCCTCATCCCCTGAAATTCGAAACTTTTAAGGCTAATCTATAATAAGGGATGTAGACTAAATATACCCTGTGAGTATGGTTTTGTTACAGTTAATATTACAGGTTGTAAGGGTGGTTAATTTTCTTAACTCTTCTCTTGCATTTATTAAATAATATAATGTCTTGTATGTTACCCTCATCCCCTGAAATTTCAAACTTTTAATGTTACTTTATATTAAGGGATGTATGCTAAATATACCCTGTGAATATGGTTTTGTTACAGTTAATATTACAGGCTGTAAGGGTGGTTAATCTTCTCAATTCTACTCTTACATTTTTTAAATAATATAATGTGTTATACGTTACCCTCATCCCCTGAAATTTCAAACTTTTAATATTACTTTACATTAAGGGATGTATGCTAAATACACCCTGTGAATATGGTTTTGTTATAGTTAATATTACAGGCTGTCAGGGTGGTTAATCTTCTTAATTCTTCTCTTACATTTTTTAAATAATATAATGTCTTATATGTTACCCTCATCCCCTGAAATTTCAAACTTTTAATGTTACTTTATATTAAGGGATGTATGCTTAATATACCCTGTGAATATGGTTTTGTTACAGTTAATATTCCAGGCTGTAACGGTGGTTAATCTTCTTAATTCTACTCTTACATTTTTTAAATAATATAATGTGTTATACGTTACCCTCATCCCCTGAAATTTCAAACTTTTAATGTTACTTTATATTAAGGGATGTATGCTAAATATACCCTGTGAATATGGTTTTGTTACAGTTAATATTACAGGCTGTAAGGGTGGTTAATCTTCTTAATTCTACTCTTACATTTTTTAAATAATATAATGTGTTATATGTTACCCTCATCCCCTGAAATTCGAAACTTTTAAGGCTAATCTATAATAAGGGATGTATACTAAATATACCCTGTGAGTATAGTTTTGTTACAGTTAATATTACAGGTTGTAAGGGTGGTTAATTTTCTCAACTCTTCTCTTGCATTTATTAAATAATATAATGTGTTATAAGTTACCCTCATCCCCTGAAATTCGAAACTTTTAAGGTTAATCTATAATAAGGGATGTATGCTAAATATACCCTGTGAGTCTGGTTTTGTTAGTTAATATTACAGTTTGTAAGGGTGGTTAATTTTCTCAACTCTTCTCTTGCATTTATTAAATAATATAATGTGTTATAAGTTACCCTCATCCCCTGAAATTCGAAACTTTTACGGTTAATCTATAATGAGGGATGTATGCTAAATATACCCTGTGAATATGGTTTTGTTACAGTTAATATTACAGTTTGTAAGGATGGTTAATTTTCTCAACTCTTCTCTTGCATTTATTAAATAATATAATGTGTTATAAATTACCCTCATCCCCTGAAATTCGAAACTTTTAAGGTTAATCTATAATAAGGGGTGTATACTAAATATACCCTGTGAGTATGGTTTTGTTACAGTTAATAATACAGGTTGTAAGGGTGGTTAATTTTCTCAACTCTTCTCTTGCATTTATTAAATAATATAATGTGTTATAAGTTACCCTCATCCCCTGAAATTCGAAACTTTTATGGTTAATCTATAATAAGGGATGTATACTAAATATACCCTGTGAGTATGGTTTTGTTACAGTTAATATTACAGGTTGTAAGGGTGGTTCATTTTCTCAACTCTTCTCTTGCATTTATTAAATAATATAATGCGTTATAAGTTACCCTCATCCCCTGGAATTTCAAACTTTTAATGTTACTTTATATTAAGGGATGAATGCTAAATATACCCTGTGAATATGGTTTTGTTACAGTTAATATTACAGGCTGTAAGGGTGGTTAATCTTCTCAATTCTACTCTTACATTTTTTAAATAATATAATGTGTTATACGTTACCCTCATCCCCTGAAATTTCAAACTTTTAATGTTACTTTATATTAAGGGATGTATGCTAAATATACCCTGTGAATATGGTTTTGTTACAGTTAATATTACAGGCTGTAAGGGTGGTTAATCTTCTTAATTCTATGCTTACATTTTTTAAATAATATAATGTGTTATATGTTACCCTCATCCCCTGAAATTTCAAACTTTTAATGTTACTTTATATTAAGGGATGTATGGTAAATATACCCTGTGAATATGGTTTTGTTACAGTTGATATTACAGGTTGTAAGGGTGGTTAATCTTCTCAACTCTTCTCTTGCATTTATTAAATAATATAATGTGTTATAAATTACCCTCATCCCCTGAAATTCGAAACTTTTAAGGCTAATCTATAATAAGGGATGTATACTAAATATACCCTGTGAGTATAGTTTTGTTACAGTTAATATTACAGGTTGTAAGGGTGGTTAATTTTCTCAACTCTTCTCTTGCATTTATTAAATAATATAATGTGTTATACGTTACCCTCATCCCCTGAAATTCGAAACTTTTATGGTTAATCTATTATAAGGGATGTATGCTAACTATACCCTGTGAATATGGTTTTGTTACAGTTAATATTCCAGGTTGTAAGGGTGGTTAATTTTCTCAACTCTTCTCTTGCATTTTTTAAATAATATAATGTGTTATAAATTACCCTCATCCCCTGAAATTCGAAACTTTTTAGGTTAATCTATAATAAGGGATGTATGCTAAATATACCCTGTGAATATGGTTTTGTTACAGTTAATATTACAGGTTGTGAGGGTGGTTTATTTTCTCAAATCTACTCTTGCATTTATTAAATAATAGGTGTTATAAGTTACCCTCATCCCCTGAAATTTGAATTTTTCGACGTTGCTCTATGTTAAGAGATATATGCAGAACAACCCCCGTAAATATTACTTTATTACATTTGATATTACGTGTATAATCTTATAGTAAATACAGCAGTTAAGTTGTTACGGATTATAGCACCAGGGTTGTCCAAAGTATTTTACTTAACGAATCGGCTGCTACGAATCGGCTGCTAGCTTCAGTCTCATTAGATTATATAAAATATTTGATCGTATTTCACAAAATTAGTTCATTCGCGTGTATTGCAATATTAACGTCACTATTTCCATGATATTTAATTACAAATTATTATCACAAGCTATCAAATGCCTATAATAATCCTCTTTCTATTTATTGACAAAATAATCGCACATTATAAATTAATAAACCGACATTGTAAATTTCTACATTGTTTGAAATAATGGAATGTTTCAACTGTTACTATCAATTACAAAATATCGGCATATGTTTAAAAAAATCACAAGAAACGCGAGGTTTAATCAAAAAGTAAAGAGAATTTTTGAATTTGAAGCGTTATTTATTTTCGTTTAAGCTTATTCTTTTATCACGTTCGGAATACGATCTGTGAAGTGTATGCAAGGTTTCGTTCATATTGGACTACACATTGACGAAGCATTTTTTATTACTTCCTTGTACATAGTAAAGGAAGTATTGTAATCGCGAAAAATTTCGGTTTTCAGATTTCAACGGAAATATCCATTTTGACTAATTTCGTCGTGACGTCTGTACGTACGTGTGTTCATCAAGGATATTAATATATACACTGGATTGCTAACTTGTATGTTGTGAACGTAGTCACCTGTAAGGCAAGCAACTGGAAGGCAGCCATTTGCAGAAAAGGCAAAATACGCGCCAAATTTAAAATTACATATAGAGACAAATTATAAATGGGATGAATTAACAGATTTTTTTAATATTTATTGCGTATATTTTAAAAATTATATTTATTATTTTAATAATATAATATACATTTATTACATATATAGCATATTCACAATGAATTTAAAAATAATATTTGCTTATTAAATAGGTGCTTTTTGCATATGTGGTGGAAAATTTGGAAATACAGAAGGTGCTGAGACTGGTTTTAATCTTCTTATATATGTTCCAGGTCTTTTCAACTAATTAGTTTCAAGAAAATGATCAATGCAAATTTTTGATGCTTTTGTAGGTGTGAAATCTTTTTTTTATGGCATCTATCTGCAATTGCAATATACAACTATTATTTAAAGGAAATCTGTAAAATATTTAAAACAAGAGTATGAATAAATATGTATACATATATATGAACAATAATACTTACTTGAAAAATTGTCGAGAGTTATCCTTGCTATGTCTACTTGTGCACCTAAAAGCCTTTTATCATGGAAATATCTCACTTAAAGTATGTATTCACTAAGAACACAACACAAATACCACTTTATTCAAGAAAACTACCATATAATGCAATAATAGACCAACGAACGTTTGACGTTTTGCCTTTTCTGCAAATGGCGCCCTACCCCCACCAGTTGCCTCACTTGTTAAACGTATGTTAGCTATCCAGTGTTTGATTAGAACATCCTTGGTGTACGTATAAGTACGTACGTACATACGTATCTCGCATAACTCAAAAACGGTAAGCCATAGAAAGTTGAAATTTTGTATTTAGGACTGCTATAACATCTAGTTGTGCACCTCTCTTTTTAGTCATTACAAAATTTCCAGACTTTACATGAAGCCTATAATAGATTTTAATGAAAAACTATTTTAAAATATAATTCAAAACTTTTCAAATTTGGTATATAATACTTTTATGCCAATGGGAATAACATAGCAGATTTTGGTTAAAATAGGTTAACCGGAAGTGATATATTACCTGAAGTTGTTAACAGTATTTTTTGAATAAAATGGTTTTATTTTCATTTTAGAAATAATTGCTTGAAATAAGAGTTTTAGAGAATTAAATTCTGCGTCTAGCATATTAAGTATTATTAAATTGGCCTTCTGTATAAGCAAGATAAGTAAATTTAAAAATTATACACTTTTTGGTTTTTGTAATAAAGCTTGCTAGGTATTAGAACAAAAAATAATAAAAAAAATAAAAAATTAATGTTAATGTCAAATTACGTCAAATAAGTGCAATTTTATAATTGGGTCTATACTTCAAGTTGGTCTTGCGTACAAGGAAGTCATGTGGTATCCACATCAGATTTTTTTTTAAATGACGGCACAAAAAATATTAATTAAATTTGAGTTAAAAATGGTATACCCTTAATCAGTTGTTCATACTATAGTGTACGTACTAACGGCTATTGTGTTTACTAATCGTCGAAAGTTTGCCGAGGAAGTTGGAATTTCTCGGCTGATGCGAACTAATTATTACTAAAGTTTTGGACAAACAATATTTTTTACAAATTTATCGAACAGTTTACAGAATATATTAAATTGTAGTAAAATATTAACGATATTTTCAAAGCAATAATGGCGTTGTATTTCATTTTAGTTTGCATACTTTCAAAATTCAATTTTTGTTAAAACTTGTGAATTGTTTTCCCTGTTTTAATAAATGATCAAATTCTCACCTCATTAGCTTAGAAATGAAATATCTCATAAACAAAAATATGCAAAAGAAGGTTATATATCTCGGGAATGACAGCTGAGTTTTTAAACCATTCACTTCCTTTCTCAGCACAAACAAAACCGTAATTAATCAACGTTTTCTGCAGACCAAGAAAGCTGAATATTCAGGGATGAATTAATAAAGAAAACAAAAAATTCAATGCCACGGAGATTTGAATTGAATCAATAGAATTGTTTACAGAAAGTTGTTTCATCCCAGACATCCAATGAAATCCTGATCATTATTTTGTAGGTAATTTGTAAACAATTCGACGATGGAATAAATTATTATGATAATAGTTAATTATATGGTGGTTGCTCCTAACCGACGTCAATATTATTTCGAATTTTCAATGGCACAAAAATAGAACACTCTTCATGCCAGCAAAGAGTGCCCGTGAGGTGACGCCTTATAAATAATAATTAATATAATATTTTTTTTAATCATACCTGGTATATCTACGTAAGTGAATTTAAATATGTATATAGAGTTAAAATCAAATTATGAAACATGTTAGTTATGAAATAAATTATATGTAAAATAAAATAGTATTTATAAAACTAATGAAATTTACTGACAAAGAAATAAGAAATATCATGAAAAATAATGATCTAAGATTTTGAGGGTAAAATAAATTTGAAACACAATCGAAAGAGAAAAAAATAAGTATTTTTACCTCCCGCTACCCTTGGTAAGGGAGGTATAGGGATCGTGCTAAAAATCGCATATCGAGATTTTGATAAATGACCACGTTTTAAGGTCCCTAGAATCCAATTTTGACATTTTCACGATGATGTCTGTGTGTATGTGTGTGTGGATCCTCCACTCTAACTCAAATACTATCATTCAGAAAATTTTGAAACCTTGTATTTCGAACTTTTTCTGTAATGGAAAGAGCCCATTAGATATTGGTGTAAATCGGATAACCGGAAATGTCACTTTACTAGAAGCTCTAAATAGTTTTTCTTCGAAAAATACCTTTAAATGTTATTTTTTCGAGATTAATGTTATTATAAAAATTAAAGATTATTAAATTTTCTATAGATTTGCATTAATACTTTTTTTTATATATTTTATGGATAAATTTATAAAATTATCTATAATTTAAATCCCAGAGCATACGATTCAAACAAACAAAATGCAGTTATTCAAATGTATGAAACTGACAGATAAATGTCTGTCACTATCAAAGAACTAATCATTTCAAAGTAATATTAGTAACGTTTTAAAAAGAAAAAAGTAAATAGAACAATAGAAAAAAATTCAATACAGTTTCCAGCATAAGTAAATATGTAGGTAAGTATTTAGATTAATAAAAATTAAAGATTCATAAAAATGTTTAAGCTAATCCCCATTTCTGGATTAGTGAATTGTATTCTATCCCGGTATTTACAATTTAATCTTCCTTTTATTATAGCTTCGGTGGCTCATTGGTTAGAGCAATGCCTCATGTCATGAGTGCCCTCGGGGCTATGGGTTCGAATCCCACTAACGCATGGATGTGTGTGAATAAGAACTCACTGTGTAATTGGGATTTAATCCTGTTGAGGGTTTTAAAAAAAGGTAATTACTTGGATTAGATCAGACTATATTGTAAGAAATAAACTCTTAAAATTAGAGTAAAATTCACTAATCCAAAAATAAGGATTAACTTAATCTTTTCTGTGACTCGGGCTGTAAATGAGCGGGAGGTATTGTGATGGCCACACCAGATTTTTAATGTTTGTTTTTAGGATTAAAAGTCATTTTTTATATTTTGCGTTCATAATGAAGTCATTACGATACGCAATTGCGTATCGTAATGACATTCATTTCGATACGCAATTTTTTGTTTTAGACGGTTGATACTAGATGACATTTCTTTAACCCATTTTTATCTAATTTATTTTTAGTTAATTAACAATTCATTTTAATAATATAATGTCGAAATTATTATTATTTTTTTTTATTTAGGGAAGATTATTTACATGAAAATGTACAAATGGTTACAAATATAATCATAAATTGAAAAGTAAATGTTATTGTAGAAGGCGCAAAATATAAAAAATAGTGTAAAGAATTCATTTTATAAAACTTTCTTTCGCACTTATCAATTAGAAAACGAGCGTTAGCGAGTTTTCTAAATTTTGACGCGTGCGAAAAAAACGTCTTATAAAACACGTTCCTTAATATACTATTATGTCACCAGTTTTGAAAAGTGACAGATCATTGTTACTTTTAACACTAGTGTTAAAAGTTAATAAGTTTTTGCCATATGTCAAAAAATTATTAGAAATACATATTTAAATGGAAAAATAGTGTTGATGTTCGAAGGTTTGGACAACTCCGCTTGTAAAGTAATATATTTTTTTTTATTAGTCGTACATTAATGCAGTAGTTCTCAAAATCTGAGGTATGTGTAAAAATTTGTTTTTTTGAAGAAACTGTTAACCGGAGAGAAAAATGGCGCAGGACTTTTTAGCAGCATTTTTCATTTGAATGCTGCCCTTGAATTTTGGCCAAAGCATTCCCTAACACCCTTTTTTCTTAATATTACAACATAGGTACCGTAATCAATCTAACGCACAAAATTGGACCCGAGTTTTCCAATTTGTGTTATGTTGTTTACGGCCAACGTATGGCGGCGTCGATGACCCATCACAACCCCAGCTCAGAGGGAACCAGGCGGAAGCACCCAAAAACCCCAAAACCACCACCCAGGGCTGCTACATGACGTTTCCCTCTCTCTTTTTAATTGTTAAAAAAAATGTAATTTTATATTTCACTAAATATTGTGTCCATCTTTCATCGATATGTACAAGTATAAAAGTAATTAAAATGTAGTTTCCGAAAACCATAACAATCTTGATGTGACCAATTGTATTTTATTATCCATTACTCCCAAACGACCTCCATCAAATTTATTGATCATATCAATAAATAATCCATTTACGTAACACCAAATCTTAGTATGATAACATTAATATGACCATAACTTAAAATGATATCGCCGCGATTCAGTAATAATTACTTCCAGTTCGTGAGCAGCAACAAGCCGCGCTCAGCAGTGAAGTTGGTGGTCTGGGCATTCATTCGACTGGCGCCCGTCTAACTACCGGCACGCGTGCTAGACGACGCCGTCGTGATCATAAATAAAGCAAACATTCTATTGCTGCGATTTTTATTATATGATAACAAAGCTGAGAGGTTATAACTGTCTCTTCATGTCCGGTAGTAACAAATGACTTGTCAGTAAACAAGTGGATGCCATGAATTTATTTATTAGATAAAGTACTAGTTGTAGCATTTCGGGTATTTATTTATACCCATTACAATCTGCGATTTGCATTTTATATGCGTTATGCATTTGCCAGAGTAAGGTGGCGTCTGGTGAATACGATCTCTATTGTACAAATACGGTGACTCAAAAATTATCAGAAAATCAAAAACATAAGTATTTGAAAAAGATTAGGTATCTAGGTTTTTAAACTCCCGCTTTATTTAATTGTAAAATATTTAATGGATATTTCATAATAATTTCAAATTTGAGGCTCTTTAAAGAACAATAACTTTTAAATTTCAGTACTTAGAAGTCATAAAAATTCTTGGAACAGCTCTACCAGCAGGAAGATGCACGGTGTCATTCTTGTGGTGACCCAGTAAGAGGTATCGTAAAACCATTGTTTAGATTCAATTCAATTTACACAATATATATATATATATATATATATATATATATATATATATATATATATATATATATATATATATATTTCTATTTTTGTTTCAATTCCATGGCTATTTGATATTTTCAACGTAATTTTCAATATTTTCTTATTTAATTTGTGTCGTTACAAAGCATGTAAAAGTAATTCTGTTTATTGATTTAGATGCAGAATTTTATGCTCTACAACATTTATTTGAAGCATTTTTGTCTAAAATAATTTGGGGAGCAATGGGCACTAAAAAACTGTTTTTCTCATATGAATCGCCTATGTACACAGGTATGATGTTCCACCCGGTATATATACAGAGTGTAAATGAAATAAGTACATTAAATTTAATCAGTAATATAACTTGTCGAGAGCAACAATGTTTCTTAATAATTTTTTCTCGAAATCGGATATTTTTTTTAGTATTTTTACAACCCCGTAAATTGACAGTCCTGTCATTTGTTGCAATTAAATTTTGACAATAATAAACTTGTTTATAAGGTAAAATTCTGTTAAATTGCTTACGTTTACGAATAGCGAGTACACAGTCAATGTAATTACGTACGGTTTATTTATATATTCGCATATGTACTACATTTAATTTGTTATTAACATAAAGGCACTGTCATGGAGTTGCCAACGCATTTAGACGGAGCGTTTTCTAAATTCTGTTCGTAATATTCATAATGTATTTAAACTATTATGATTTGTCGACGATAAACGATCTCATCTAATAACCTCATAACTATGCTCTTCCTCTATTTACAGACGTTTAGAAATCTGTTTTAATACACAATTTTATAATTTTGTTAGCCAAAATTTAAATTTCTTTATTTTAAAAATTGTGCTATTACGAATTTATTAATAATAAATATGTTTTCCGTTGATCGTTTATTAATTACTTTGTCTGCAAGAAAGCAAACACCAGCCGACAATTTTTGTGCCGAGTGAATTGAACTTAAATTCAGACAGCAGAGGGCAGCACCGATCAGATCATACGCGGGTAACTAATCTAACAAATCTTTAAAGAATTTTAACTAAAAAACTAGAAGATTTAGAAGAAAAAAAATATTAAGAAATACTGTTGCTCTCGACGAGTTACATTATAGGTTAAATTTAATGTACTTATTTCATTTACACCCTGTAATAAGAAAATTGTGCATCAATTGACATCAAATACATGTAAATTACATAATATTTTAATCCCATAAATAAATTATTAAATTTATTCAATGTTGTATTAACAGCAACAGCCATGGAATTTGAACAAAAAATTAACAAATGTTTAGAATTTGTGTATCAAAATTCATTATAACCTATAACTTTTGTTATTTTGATTTTATCAAGCCTTTTCTAATCTGTTATAAAACATTAAAAAGAAAATAACACAAACATACCTAACAAAATTTCGACAGATAAAATGTCAAACATTTGTTTATGTTTTTGTACAAAAATACCATGGCAAATTGCTATTATATTTGGTGCAGAAAATTTGCTTTCTTTTATTAATACCTCAACCAATGTTGTCAGTAAAAATGTGGGGCAACAGTCACAAAAAACTAAATTCCCATGTTAATCCCCAATGAACAGATTAAAAAAACACGCGGTGTAACTTTTGATCATTAAGTAACTTGCATATTCAGTTTTTGTTAGTTTAAAGTCTATATTAGTAGTCGAAAATATTTTGCAAAAAATATCTCACAATTTTGTATAGATTTTATAATTTGTTAATGCCTTTTGAGCCTGGACTTAGGCTCGTATATTGAGTTGTAGGTTAAAATATTATTTAAAAATGAAAATAAAAACGAATGCAGTCTGTCATAAAACAATATACTGACACTGACGTTAAAATAAATTTCTACAAAAACTATTCCCAACTTTATCTCCAGATCATAACTCTTTCTTGAAGTTATTCATTTGTCATAAATATTAACACATTCCCTATCGAAACTTATTTCTATCAGCGATTCCATACCCCGTGGGAATATGTTTTCTGCCGACGCCTTTGTTTCGCAACTAACTTTTCCCATCGCCCAGGGACACCAGCACCACAGCAGTGCCTCTAGCGACCAGGCGCACAACTACGCAAGCCTCCATTCAATCCTTAATCTGATCCACTTGATCTACGTGCAGCCAAGAATGTTAACAACGCGCCAGCCGATATGGCAATCACGTACCGCAGATCTAGTGACCAGGGAATTTTTGTTTGCGTGATGCTGTTTTGTTGATTTTTTTGTTAAGGGTGTCCGAGTAGATGTAATCGAAGAATGAGCAGGGTATTAAATTAGAGCAACAATTTACCAAGATAAGAGTAACAGACGTAACATTCGAAATGTGAGGGTTCTTCGGAAAGCAAAGTAAAAAGCTTAGAAAATAATTCGTAAATATTTAAATTTTTTATTGACTTAGAAAACCGTACATAAAGGTCACGTTAGAATCATTGAGAATAAAACAAATGGTGCATATTTTTTAGAATTTTATTTTAAATTAGTTCAAATTAGAACCTTCAACATTCTCCCTTTTTAATTCTTAAAAGCTCTCAACCAACCTTCTTTTGGAATGCCTTTAAAATAATGACCCGAGATTAGCATCCATTATTGGGACCCGCAAAATCCGTTGGCGGCGCTGTAAGCGCACCTGTCATGGCGACCAGTAGCACATGTCAGATTTGTTTACATTTTGAATGAGTGTTTTCTAACCCATAATTGATTAAAGTTCAAATCAACACAATTTTTGAGTTTGTTCAGTCGAATTCTTTATCAAGAAACATAGTTGAAGAGCAACAATTCATAATTCCGGATTTAATTACAACTTGTGGCGTAATTTGACTTATGGCAACTCTGACTTGGAACTGAAATCTACAGGGACAAATCTTAGTGAAATCAACGAATCTACACATTTTATGTATCAATACTGTCAATAGTTGTGTTAAAACTATATACCTGCAATATTTTATTATAATTTCTTTCTGTGAAATGTAAAGAAAAGGCATATTTATTTATCAGATTAAAGTTTTGCGATATATTTAAAAAAAAATTCCGTACGTTCAGTTGATCAACTTTATCTTCTTTGCCAAAAATTATGGAATATCTCTCGAATTTTTGTTGTACTCGTATACTTTAACACAGTACTTTTTGATCTACGAGGTCTGTTAGAAAAGTATCCGACCTTATTATTTTATTGCGAAAACCTGATGGATTATAATCAAGCGCGCTTGCATGAGCCGACCTTGAAGTTTCGTGCGCACGCGTGAATTTTTTCCCGCCTATCGATAGCGTCTGTTGCTGGCAAGCAGCATTTGAGTGAAATAGTGTGCAGTGCTCTCGTTGGTTTTTCATTGCATCCATACTGTGACGACTGGGATTTGGTTTCCGTGATTATGATGTTCATGAAGTCGGGGTCACTGTTTGTGGAGTCCAGCATGTTCTGTAAGACTTCAATACGAAGTTGCTTTTGCTCCGCCGTCAGCAGCTTCGGCACGAATTTCGCCGCCACTCTCTTCATGGCCAAATTTTCGATCATAATGGAATGTGCCGAAAAAGTGCTGATGCCCACCTCTTCCGCAATTTCTCATTTCTCGGATGGTCCACTTTGGCAATGACGTGGTCATTTCGGCATATTGATGGCCGACCGAAGCGTGGCTCGTTCTCCACCGATATGCGGCCGTTTTTAAACCGGTTGTACCAGTCTTTAATCTGTGTGATGCCCATAGCATCGTCACCGAAAGCCATCTGAATCTTCCGAATGGTTTCAACCTGGCTGTCGCCCAGTTTCAGGCAAAATTTGATGCAATAGCGCTGCTCAAGTCGTTCCGTCATTTTCCTTGCAATGAAAAACCGACGAGAGCACTACACACTCTCTCAAATGCTGCTTGCCAGCAACAGGCGCTATCGACAGGCGGTAAAAAATTCCCATGCGCACGAAGTTTCAAGTTCGGCTCATGCAAGCGCGCTTGATTGAAATTCATCAGATTCTCGAAAAAAAAATAAGGTAGGATACTTTTCTAACAGACCTCGTTCATTTTCTTTAATTCGCTTATTTTTGACACATTTTCAAATGAAATAATAAAATCTATACGTCAGAACATCTTTCTATGTTAAACGAAACGATGATATTTGACGTTTACATGATTTGACATGTCCTACTGACCGCCATTAATTTAGTTTACTAAAATTCCGCTGATGTCGCGTGCTACTCTGCGTGTTCCAATAGTATATAGAATATCCGGATTTCGAAGGCCACCATTGGGATCTCGGAACTATAAGATATAAGACTGCGGTTAAATGGGACATGTGGTGCGTCTTTAGGGGGCCATCTTATTGTTTTGACAAAAATTCTCATAAGTTACTAGAAAATGGCGGAAAACTGAATTTGGTCTGAATTTTCATTTTGAAATAACTTCTAAACTGTCAGTAATCGAGAAAAATATTTCAAATAAAAAAGTTAGATATTTTTATTGTCTATCCAGGGGCGTACGAATAATATTTCTTTCGGTAAATAAACTGAATATAATAAAATCATTTTACCAAGACTGCACCTCCTATAATTTTTTCCCTAACCTAACAAATTATGATTCGAAATTGCTCTCTGGTTAATTCCATATTTTCACTTTCACTCACTACGATACCTTAAAGTTTAAAACAGTGATTAATTAAGTTCTAACTAACTTAACTTTCGCAATTTCATTTTAAAAGATTGGATAGTGCAAATTTTGTTTTCCACTTCCTACCTTCGTATCAGATCTCTATATCAAAAATTTTTCAAGTAATTTTGATGTTCTGTTTATTTTATCTAGATGTAAATGTAACAATACAATCGATAAACAATTAAAATTTGTTCTCAAAAGTTGTTAAAGAATTCCAAAGATGACAGTCGCATGCAAAAATTATTGAAACGTGAAAGAATGTCCAAAGTATTCGATAAAAATTCCATATTGTATGAAGAAAAAAATCGCTAAAGTTTCCCGTTTATCGTATTCTTTTCTCCTGTCTATCATCACAGTTGGCTGGTGTTGTGTTACAAGAAAAACATCTTTTGTTAAACCCAGCCATCATTTTTAATATCAGCATTATTTAACGAAACACTTAACAGCTTTTTAACACAGCAGACAAGTAATTGTATTTCCTTTCCCGGAACCTAAAGATGAAAACACTCTAGAGACCAAACAGATATTTTCGTTATGTTTTATCTTCGGTCATTTCCGGAAACCCATTCGGTTCTTCCGGATTGAAGGACTGGCAATAAAAAGGCCTATTGAGGAGTAATACGAATATAAATTTGCTGCAAATTTTATTTCCGATATAAATAAGATTTTCATGTCCGATGAAGATTTATTGCAGCGAAAATTTGTCGAAATATTCTATAAGAATATGAGGAAAAGTTACGAAATCTTAGCAAGAGTTTCTTATAGTTTCAAATGGAAAATTACATTTTTTTTATGTTTTAAGCTCAACATTTTTTATCATTGTTGGATTTTGAGTTACGATGTCTAAGTTATAATTTATATTACAGAATAGAAAATATTCAACAATTATTAAGTTTGGTTTATTAGTTTTTACCTTCCGCTATCCTTGGTAAGGGAGGTATAGGGATCGTGCTAAAAATCGCATATCGAGATTTTGGTAAATGGCCACGTTTTAAGGTACCTAAAATCTAATTTTCACATTTTAACGATGATGTCAGTGTGTATGTGGGTGTCTGTGTGGATCCTGTTTACGCTTTAACTTAAATACTATCATTCAGAAAATTTTGAAACCTTGTATTTCTACCCTATTCTAATATGGAAAGAAGCCATTAGATTTTGGTGTAAATCAGATAACCGGAAATGGTACTTTACTTGAAGCTTGAAACAGTTTTTCTCCGAATAATACCTTTAAATGTTTTTTTTCGATATTTTTGTTATTGTAAAAATTAAAGGCTATTAAATTTTCTACAGGTGTGCATTAACAGTTTTCTATATATTTTATGGATAAATTTATAAAATTATCTATAATTTACATCCCGGAGCCTATACGCATAAAATAAACACAACCTCTTAAATACACAGTTCATATCTTAAATGTATGTAACTGACAGATAAATGTCCCTGTCAAAGAATCAATCATTTCAAATTAGTAATTCAAGCTTTTTTTTTAAAAAAAAAATATTAAATAGAACCATAGTTATACGAAATGGGACTTATTACAGTTTTCAGCAAGGTATTTTTGAAATTAATAAAAATTAAATGGCGGGAGGTATTGTGCTGGCTACATCAGATTTTTTACTTCCTTGTACGAAGTAAAGAAAGTATTGTAATCGCGAAAAATTTCGGTTTTGAGATTTCAACGGAAATATCCATTTGACCATTCCTGAATCCATTTCTGACTAATTTCGTTGTGACGTCTTTCCGTACGCACGTACGTATCTCGCATAACTCAAAAACGGTAAGCCGTAGAAAGAGGAAATTTTGTATTTAGGACTTCTATAACATCTAGTTGTGAACCTCCCTTTTTGGTCATTACATAATTTCCAGAAATGGTACTTTATTTGAAGCATATATTAGATTTTAATGAAAAACTATATTAAAATATAATCCAAAACGTTTCAAATTTGGTATATAAGACTTTTATATCAATTGGAATAACATAGCAGATTTTGGTTAAAACAGGATAACGGGAAGTGATATATTACCTGAAGTTGTTAACAGTTTTTCTTGAATAAAATGGTTTCATTTTGATTTTAGAAATAAATGCATCAAATAATAGGAGTTTTAGAGAATTAAATTCTGCGTCTAGCACATCAAGTTTTATTAAATTAGCCCTTTGTATAAGCGAGATATGTAAATTTAAAACTTATATACTTTTTGGTTTTTGTAATGAAGCTTGCTATGGATTAGGACAAAAAATAACAAAAAAATAGAAAATAGATGTTAATGTCGTTAATGTCAAATTACGTCAAACACGTGCAATTTTATAATTGGTTCTATACTTCATCTTCATATTGGTCTTGCGTACAAGGAAGTCGTGTGGTGTCCATATCAGATTTTTATTTTAAACGGGAAGTCATATTTACCTGCGTTTCTTTTAGGAAAACGGTTAACTGCTTCTAGTAAAGTGTCACTATTGGAGGACCCATTATAACCAAAATCTAATTAGGTCTTCATATGGGCATATAAATGTGGAATACGAAAAATTGTAATTATTATTGGAATTATCGCAGACAACAAAATTATCACACTTGGAATAATTAATACAATACCTATGGCGAAGAAAGATAAAAAAATCAAATATACAATGGCTGATTAACCTCGTCGTCTTCATTAATTTTAAATACGTGTTGATTTAATTCCGAGATTAAATAAGTTCTTTTTTTATGAATTTCCGATGAAAAAGTAAAGGTTCATTAGGAACTGAATAGATTAAAAGAAAATCCAAATTCAGACCTTGCTTTTTTTGTTATTTAATTAGCTAATGTTCACTGTTTAAATAAGTGTTGATTTAAAGGAAATTAAGGACAAAATTTCTCTTATAAAGCTACAGCTAAACCTAATTTTCAATTTCTCCGTGCAAAGAAGGTAACTGAAAGCAAAGTTATATTTACAATTACAGGCGCAGAGTTAAAAAAATAATAAAATTCCCTCGCGCGTGTACTCTCTCAGCACTTTGGCGCTTTTTTCCGTTGAATTCATTGATTGCCAAAAAGAAAACAAAACGCAATGCAATTCTTTCAACCGTTCGGATTCCTTTGAGCTGCCTCTGTAAGTCACGGAAGAAAAACAATTTCACTTAGCTACAATTATTCGTAAGTTGCTCTTTTTGCGGTTTATCCAACAAAACCATAACGCAATCCTAACTAGAATTTAAAGTTTAAGATTGCCGAGCAAGTTTTTCGATTAAAAACAGGCTCATTACCAACTGGAATCTCGAACTTTTCCACTTTTATTATTCGAAAATTTGCTAATACGCTTACAGCTGCAATAAATTTCAAATAAAATGTGAAATAAGTTTTCATCTCTTAATTGTACAGAACTGGAGTAATTGTATAAAGTTTTAATAAGAAAATCACTATCACTATCTATTCAAATTTTCACTGGAACAACTACGTAATAGATAGATATACAGGGCCGGATTGGGAAGTTTCATCGGCCCGAGAAAATTCTAGCATGATCAGCCTCATCTCCAGTTTTTTTTTTTAAATTTATAATTATATTGCCACTAAGTAATATAATATAATATAATATAATATATAATATAATAATATTGTTTATTCTTGCCCCAAGGCTTAGAATCTACAAAAATAGTACATAAATAATCACGTGTATTAATATTTACATGTCATTTTTCTTTTTTTTTCTGCCCTCTTAGCTAAAATAAATCTCATCCATTCTTCTCCTTGGCCCGACTCGTGTAGGATAACATCCATTCTTCTTTTTTCTTTTTTTGCTTCCTCACATTTGTACATTATATGCCACATTGTCTCTTCTTTCCTTTTACACATTCTACATAATTTATTTTCTTTCGACATCCATTTCTTGTTCGCATTTTCTTCATTGCCGCATCTGAAGCGCGCTATTATTTTTATCGCTCCCGCTCGACTCTCTCTGCTCATGTACTTTGGCAGATCACATGTTTTGATATATTTGTAAAAAGGGTTATATGTTGAGTTCTTTATTCTACTCTCTTGCTCTTGTTTTTGATTTACTTCGTCTCTGTTAATTAATTCTTTGTTTATATTAGTTCCTTCTTGTCTCAGTCTTTCTACTTCTCGTGGTGAGTATCCATTTCTTTCGTGCCTCTTTTCTTGCCACTTTGTTGGTTCTTGTTTGTATATATATACTTTTTTCTTAGTTCTCTCCAACATTGCGCTAGGATTGATTGGTCATCTTTTCTCCTTATTTTTTCTTCATATCTTATTGCTCTTCTACCCGCATCAACTCTCATTTTGTTTCTTTTTGTCTCCTCCCGTATAATGTACTTCGGTGTTTGAATGTCCAAACCCAGTATCCATCGTAAGTACTTTTCGTGCATGTTTTCTATTTTATGTTGTTCTTTCCAGCCCCATATCTCTACTCCGTAGAACATCACGCTTTTTACCATTGAGTCAAACATCATTACTCTAGTTTTAAAACTTTCTTTAAATTTTCTTTCTCCTATTCCCCATACTTGTGCCATTATAATCGCTGCTTTTTTAGTTATTTGCCTTATATGTTCTTCCTCGCTGTTATTTCTTTGAAAGTAATAACCCAAATATTTAAAAGTATTTACTTTTTCGATTTTTTCTCCATTCCATTCCCAATGTTCTTTCGTCTCTCTTCCTCCCTTTTTAAAAATCATTATTTTTGACTTCGCTGGGTTTAATTGAAGTATTTTTCTCTGTAGGTATTTCTGTAGTCCTTTCATCATAGATTTCATCTCTACCTCATTTCTTGCTAATAGTGCTATATCGTCCGCATATGCTAGTGACCAGAATTTAACATTTCCCATTACCGGTCCTCCCGTCTGTCTCTTTTTAAAGTACTCCTCTAAGTCTCCTATATACAATGCAAATAGTGTAGGGCTGAGCGGGCATCCTTGTCTCAAACCTTTTTTTGTCCAAAAGTTGTTACTTTCTTCATTTCCTATCTTTATACAGTTACTTGTTTCCTTATATATGTTCTCCAGAGCCAAAATTAGTTGCCACAAAGTAATAAATTAGTTTTGGTGTTGGATAATGCGAATTTTTTGCCTACATAGAAATTGAACAGTTATAAAAGATGTTGAAATATAAAAAAAACGCTCCTAAAAATGTAGTTAAGAAAATAACATTTAGTTTCGTTTAAAAGTTGTTGACAATATTAAATTATTAATAAATAGAGACTGAGGAAAATTCTGAAGCAAAAAAAATTTCTGATCAAACCTAATCTTGAAAACGAAGAAAATAAAGCATTGAAAGATAACACAACCAAGATTCTACACGCAGATAATGGAAGTGTTACAGTAATATTGAACACCAATTTATAAGATAAGAAAATAGAAGAGCTTTTGAATCAAGGAAATTATAAGAAACTTGGAAAACATTCTACTACGTCTATAGAAAACAGAGTGTACCGTGCTCGTAAGAAATATAAAGAATTATATTCCGTTTAGAACAAGAACAGATCTCACTCCATATTTTAGCAAGCTTCCACACTTGTACAGGGGACTTCCAAAAACCCATAAGAAAGATTTAAGCATTTCAGAAACCCGTCAAAAGTTCCATAAATTCTCCTACTTACAAACTATGACAATTTCTATTACCAATCATTGAGCCACTTCAAGGAAAAAGAACATCATATATGAAGAATTCAAAACATTTTGTAGAACTTTTGAGCTAAATACAATTATAACCATAAAATCTTCTTGTCAGCTTGTAAGTTTATTTACGACAAATTTTTAGAAATCATCAAAAAAAGAAAAAGATATAAACTTAAAAGATAGAACCGACTTGCCTCTTGATGGTATTATGGAACTTTTGCAGTGCTGCCTACAGAACTCATATTTCTTTTCCGTTATAGCCAATGTATACATGGAATTTTTTGAAGAATTTACGCTAGATACAACCAATATACCTAAACTTTGGCTTAGATATGTCGATGATACTTTTACAATGGAGAAAAAATCTCATGGAGTCCTTCCGTTCTTGGATGTTTTAACAGAGAAAACGAACCATGGACTAATATCATCAGTCTACCCTACCGTAAACCAACACACCAACACCGGACAATACCTTAACTATTATTCCAATCATTCAAAATCTACACAGTAGGAAATTATCAAAACTTTATTTATTCGAGCTCGGACTATATCTGCAACACCGAAAGAAATTTTGTCAAGAATTAGAAAATATTAAAAATGATCTAAATAAGAACGGTTACCCGGTGAAGTTAATTAGATGATGCTACGTACTCAAATTTTAGTTTTTAATCACCGAGCGGCGGCCTCAAAAAGTCGCGGCCTCTCGGGAAATTCCCGATTATCCCGACTGGCCAATCCGACCCTGTAGATATATTATGGTAGGTCCGTAGGTCGCAGAAAAAATATACTTTGGATGGGGATCTCAAGATCCGGTAAATTTTGCAGTTTTTACCTCACGCTACCCTCGGTAAGAGAGGTATAGGGATCGTGCTAAAAATTGCATATCGAGATTTTGGTAAATGACCACGTTTTAAGGTCCCTAGAATCCAATTTTAACATTTTCATGATGATGTCTGTGTAAAATCCGTTTCCACGACTTGATCCCACGTCATCAACATACTAAAAATGAACAAGCAGAAGACTCACGTCATCGACCTGAAAAATACCTTATAAAATAAAATATAACTTATAGAAATTAATGGGTGTTATTTATTTTTTAAAAAAGAAGAAATAAAAAATACTAATATTAAGAAACGTATATATTATTGAAATTTACCTTCATATCAAAGTCAATCCTTATTCCTTTTAGGGAATATAAAATTATTTGAAATAATTGTAGTTAATTTTCGTATCATAACGGTAGCACTACTGACAATGTCCATGTTTAGATGTATTTAAAATCGATCAAATATCGATCCTGTCCCTATTACTTGATTGTCAGTGATTGTCAACTCGTCTCATTCAGGCACGAGTGACTTGAATTAATATAAATAATTGTAAATATCAAAGTAGTTATGTATTATTGTTTTGTAAAAAATATATAGAACTTTCAATTTGCTGACAATACAATATATCAATATAATATACCGTTCTGGTTTATCTACCTATTGTACTAATTACAACAGTTTCTTCTGAGTTAAGTATTTGTAAGTTGTGTCTTGTACTACAGAATTACTGCAGTGCTCAATTACCGGATAGGCTACAGCCTAGGGCGCACAGATTTTGGGGGTGCACAATTTTCTCATTTTATTATAGTTTTTGGGGCGCTTTGATTTGATTAGAGGTGAGACGACCTAAACCACATCCTGAGTATTATTGGTTTGTTTTAATAAGTATTACCAGGGTTGCCAGATTATAATTTCTTAATGTCGCCAACAACCAAACAAAAAATAGCCCAAAGTAGCGAGTTTTTTTTATTTTTAGGAAAAAATACCATATACATGTACATGGAACATAACATGGTTAATACTTATAAAAATAAAATATACAAAAGTTAAATATTAATATCAAAAATAAATATGAATGTATTGCCCGTATTAAATTAAATAGGTAACAAATTAGTTAAATTAATCAACGGAAAATGTTCAGAAAGTACAATTATTAATTACTTCAACTAAACATTCTATTTCAGTCTCATCATCGGTGTCATTACTTGAACTTAAATTTAAATACATTTGTTTCTTGTATAACAATATAGTCTTATTCGTAACATTGCATCTAACATACTCAGATTCATACGATTTCTAGGCTTTGTTTTTATAGAATAAAGAACCGAAAATACCCGTTCGACGGCTGCGTTACTAATATGAACACAATGAATTCAGAACATAACGAGCTAGTGTTTCGAAACACCTTTCCTTCACAGCATTTTTATAATTTAACACTAAAGACCAAAATTTCAATGTATCGTTTGGTATTTCCCCATTAGGTGAAACAACACTCCATTCTACAGTTAAAAGATTTCTCCATTGATTTTCTAAATCACTAAAATTATCTTCACAATAACTTTTGTATGGTTCGTTCTGCGCGTATTCCTTCTTCCGCCCGACCGTCATGCTGCGCGCTAAGCCAGCGACCATCAGACCATTCCCGCGTAAAAGTTCAAAAGCAGATTATACACAGCACCTGAATGCCACTGACTGCAAACAGGGTAGACAACAGTGTGATAATTTGCTACTTACACGTTTCAGTACTGGCAAAAGTTGACAATATTAAAAAAATAGAAAATAACCAGTTATTTTCTCTAGTAGCCCAAATCAGTAGCCGGGCGCTAGCTCTCAACTTTCAGTAGCGAATACAATAAAAAGATAGCCCAATTTGCGAAAAGTAGCCCAATCTGGCAACCCTGAGTATTACACGGTAATTCATCTGCATGTATTGTATACACTGTATACAGTAAGTTATGCAACACGCATTGCATTTTCTAGAATAATTAGTACCCCATGTAAACTTAGTAATAAGTGACGTCATTATCTAGTAATATTTATTGACGACGTGAGTCTTCTGCTTATTCATTTTTAGTATACAGAGTAAGATCCCAGGGCCCCCAGACGTAACTTATTTTCTCAAAGATGAAATGTGTGTAATACGGTAGTATTCCTATGTACATTGAACGCACGCATACCTGCTAAGTTGGGTAGACGGCCAATTTACAGGTACCAGGTGCGAAAGGTAAGCAAAAATTGGACTTACTTCACTTAAATTCTGAAAGCTGATTTTTATGTATGGCTTATAGAATATTAGTACAAAATAATATTCAACACTCCCAGACACTTCCGCTCGGCCTTAATTTCCGACAGACGCTTTAAAGCGCACACAAAAATACATTAACTTTACTTATTTTCTGATGCTTGATTTTTATATATGTTACTTAGGGGACTATTTCAAACCTATATGTACACAGCCAGACGAATGCTAAGGGCCAAACATCCCCCCAGACACAAAAAACATTCTGCTATGAGTATGAGCGAGGGGGACTTTTTATTGTCCAAAAGCAAAATGTTGCAATAATTGTCGGAAATCTTACAAACACCGTTTTTGCAATAGTAAAATGCACAAATATGCATAATCCCAAGAATTAACAAAATGACCTACACACAACGCAGCACAAATTATTATCGACGCCAAGATCACCTTAATCACATGAATGACAGAATGAATATTCAAATAATTCAAATATTTGAAAATGACACTCGTTACCGAGGTTACAATACAGTTTCTATTTCATTTTTTGCCGTTGGTTAGACAGAGATAGCTTATACCCCTCTGAAAACCCGAAGACAATGAGATAGCGAATAAAAGTCTTATAGATGCCATGTGTGCACGACAAAGATGCTAGATAAAAGTTTTGTAATTCTTGCACCAGAAATTGATGACGTGGGGATCAACTGGGAGATACAGAGTGCATGTGTATGTGTGTGTATGTATGTGTGGATCCTCCCCTCTAACTCAAATACAGTGTGTTCAATAAAATTCCTATCTCGGAGTAGGCTATGAACATTGAAACGTATGTCTGATCATTATTCAATTCAAAAGTCAAGATGTCAAAATTGATCTTGAAATGTAATTTTACGGAGAAAAAACAATAAAGAAGGATACAGTATATTGACATTCGCCGTTTTCTAATTTTTTTCCATTTTTAAAATAAGATGCAAGAAGAAAAGATTTGTTTTATTTAGATAACATTTTTGACAATATCTCATGTCAAATTGAACACGCTGTACTATCATTCCGAAAATTTTGAAACCTTGTATTTCGACCTTTTTCTATTATGGAAAGAGCCCATTAGATTTTGATGTAAATCAGATAACCGGAAATGGCACTTTTCTTCAAGCTCAAAATACTTTTTCTTCGAAAAATACCTTTAAATGTTATATTTTGAGATGTTATTATAAAAATTAAATATTCTTAAATTTGCTACAGATTTGCATTAATACTTTTTATACATGTTTTATTGATAAATTTATAAAACTATTTATAATTTAAATCCCGGAGTCTTCGCTTTAAACAAACAATACTCCTTTATTACGCAGTTATTTAAATGTATGTAACTGACAGATAAATGTCACGGGTCACGGTCAAAGAACTAATCATTAAACGTTTTAAAAAGAAAAATATCTGATGTGGACACCACACGACTTCCTTGCCCGCAAGACTAATATGAAGTATAGACCCAATTATAAAATTGCACGTATTTGACGTAATTTGACATTAACATCTATTTTTTATTTTTTTGTTATTTTTTGGCCTAATCCATAGCAAGCTTCATTACAAAAACCAAAAAATATATGTTTTAAATTTACATATCTCGCTTACACAAAGGGCTAATTAAATAATACTTTATTACTATTATTTGAAGCATTTATTTCTAAAATCAAAATGAAACTATTTTATTCAAGAAAAACTGTTAACAACTTCAGGTAATATATCATTTCCGGTTAGTCTGTTTTAACCAAAATCTACTATGTTGTTCCAATTGATATAAAAGTCTTATATACCAAATTTGAAAAGTTTTGGATTATATTTTAATATAGTTTTTCATTAAAATCTATTATAGGCTTCAAATAAAGTACCATTTCTGGAAATTATGTAATGACCAAAAAGGGAGGTGCAGATGTTATAGAAGTCCTAAATACAAAATTTCAACTTTCTACGGCTTACCGTTTTTGAGTTACGCGAGATACGTACAGGCTGTAAATCGAAAAGTGGAACATAGGCGTTTAACATGGGAAATTAGTTTTTCTTTGTGCAAACGTTACCTAATTATTTTATGCAAAAATACTTCAAACAAAAGTTATAGAGATTTAAATTTTGCATCTAAATCATGTGAAATTATTATTTTAACTCTTCATATAAACGTCAAAATTAATTATAAAGTTACAGTTTTTATGAGTTTTTCGTCAAGACTGCCATGGTTTTATGGCAAAAAATAAAGAAATGCGTAATTATTAACTGTCAATTTGGAATAAATTTAGTTTACAATAGTATATTAACACAAAACACAAAAAGGTAAACTGTTTTAGTTCTAATTGACAGATAAAAACAACGCATTTATTTATTCTTTGTCATAAATCCATGGCGGCCTAGAGTAAAAGTTCATGAAAACTGTAACTTTATAATTAATTTTTACATTTTTATGAACAGCTAAAATAATCGTTTTACATGATTTAGATACATCTTAAATCTCTATAACTTTTATTTAAAGCATTTTTACATAAAATAATTAGGTAACGTTTGCGCAAAGAAAAACTAATTTCCCATGTTAAACGTCTATGTTCCACTTTTCGATTTACACCCTGTACGTACAGATGTCACGACGAAATTAGTCAGAATGGCTTCAGGGATGGTCAAAATGGATATTTCCGTTGAAATCTGAAAACTGAAATTTTTCGCGAATACAATACTTCCTTTACTTTGTACAAGGAAGTAAAAAGTAATTAGAACAATAGGAAAGGAAATCAATACAGTTTCCAGCATAAGTAAATATGTAGGTATGTATGTATTATCGCTCCATCTTGAAAGCATCTTACCCCGTTGAAAGTAAATAAATGTTGATGCCATTCAAGGCTGATAATGGCGCAATAAAAATTAAAATGTGTCACGTAAAACGGCAAAATGAACAAATTGTATTTGAAGAGCGTCGGCCGTGGATATTTTATTCAGTTGCGGTATTTCGTCGCCTGTGCCGCTTCGACTGTTTATATTTCACCCTCCTCCCGCCCCGCTCTCGGTTCGTTTGTTCGTATTTTTATTGGAGTGTTGATTTGGTATTCCGGTCTTATTTCGCGCCAATTTTACAATAGATTGCGTACGTTTGTTTTATTTTCCGCTTTGCGAGGCGTTTTCTTGTTCATCTAGAGAGGAGAGGCAGAAGATTCGCGTTAACGTCGAATATTTTGTATCGAATTCTTCGCCAGACACGAACGATATTTCGTTTCGTGGGTTTCCAGGAGTATTTGACCTTTTGCTTTCGGCTTCGGGGTTTGTTTTACACGCTAATCCACGCTTCGATGCCTTCTTTCTGAGTTCTGAATCTTATTAGCTTTGTCATTTCCAGAAATTACGCGGCAAAAATGTCGGGGCACTCATCTATGAAAGCTTAAATGGCGTTATAAATAAAATTTAATCCATTTTTAACGCTTTCATTTTAATTTAAAAAAATTCTATAGAGTAGGAAAGGAAAAAGGAATATTTGAATATTTTAAAATAATTCCAACATAAGCTAAATGACGATTTGACACCAAACTAGTATATTGTTAAAAATATGATGTTTGTTAATATATTTTCTGCTTCGGAATAGGGAATTCCACCATTTGTGACTCGAGCGACATTGACGTGCTTGGAATCAGCTGATTTGTGTGTGCATGTCATTTTGACAAGGACAACGTTACGTTGACAAAACCAATGTTTTGATTTATTTTGATTTTTAACTGCTAAAATGTTATTATTTTTAATTTCATACGTTTTACTGCTTAAAAATTGTAAAATAATAACATTAACGCAGTTCAAAATCAAAATAAATCAAAACATTGGTATTGTTAAAGTGACATTGTTCTTGTCAAAATGACATGTGCACACAAATCAGCTGATTCCAAGCACGTCAAGGTCGCTCGAGTCACGTGTCTGCTCGCGCCCTATAGGTAAGGAAGGTATTGTCTTTGGTCAAAAAATTCGGTAGTGAGTTTTTAATAAATAAGCACGTTTTAAGGTCCCTAGAATACTATTTTACTATTTTTACGATGATGTCTGTATGTGTGTGCGTCTGTGTGTGTGTCTAACAAAATTTTCATCTATGATAACTAATACTAAAATTTCAAAAATTATAATTCTTTCGTATTCTTCTTCGTTGCATCCATATGAAGAGCTGATTAGATTTTGGTTATAATTGGTCAACCGCAAGTACCCTCATTTGAAGATTTTAACAGTTTTTCTTGAAATAACGATGTTAAATATCATTTTTTCACATGTAATGTTATTATAAATATTAAAGAACATTGTATTCTCTATACGATTTGACTGCATTTTATATTTTATATTAAATGGATATAGAGTTATAAAATTATAAAGAAATTAAATTTCATAAATTAGCCAGCTATGCTAGAAACAGCTACTATATTAAGAAAATTTTGATTGAAAGATATCAGTGTCAAGTGCAATTGACATATTCGTAGTATATTTGTATTATAATTTTACTCGAAATATAGGATCTTTTTGCTCGAAATTTTCTGTATGGAATTTGTATAAAAAACATACAACTGTCGAAAGGTAATGTACATACAAGAAATTTAGAACGCAAGGAACTTTCTGGATGGATTTTATAGAAAATACATACGCATTTAAGAAAATTCTACCGGTAGATACCGCATGTACCGAATGTGTTCGAAAATATGTGTGGCAAAAAGTTTCCGTGTTCGAAAATTTTTCAATATCTACCAGATCCATCTACCGGATTCATGAAGAATCGAATCTCAAAGAAGGTAGTGATGCAAAGCGAAGCGCGCGCGTTAAAACTGGAAATGTTTTCAAAGTAAGACTCTGCTCAGTTTGTTAACTACGTCAAATTTCTAACCTGTTTTAAATTTTCAAATTTTTTCATAGGTTATGGATCTACCCTGTTTACCGCTTGCGTTCTTAAAATATCGATTCCGGTAGCTATAACCTGATAAAAAGCTGTTTATCGGTAACAGTTCACCGGTAGAATTTTCGTGTATACCTCATATAACTGACGGAAGGTAATGTGCTGGTCACATCAGATTTTTTTAATATAATTTCATCTGAACATATACTATGGTAAAATTAAGACCGTCGGTGAAAATCCGATGAAAAAATTCCTATTAATGAGCGAGTTATAGTCTCTGTTTTCTTCATGGACCTAAATGTTCTTAAAATGTATGCTATTTCTAAATTATATTTCTAAAAAATAAATGAATGTTATTATATTATAACAATCTGAAAGTAGCGTTATTGAAAGAATTTCAAAAAATAATATTTATTTATAAAGTCTTCATTTTCTGAAATCGATAAGCTATTGAACAAACCACGGATGTTATGAATCATAACAGGCCTTACATATCTTAAAATGCGAGCTCGTAGAGCGTGGATTTCAAACCAACATCTGCATACTCATAACAATTCTAGGTATGTTAACAGCCACTTCTGATTGTGCCAGTTTGCTTTTTTATTCGCAGATTACGATGCCTGTGAGGGCGGTATGCAAAAATTATGCAACGATCATTTAGACGACAGAAGCAGATGACCATCGCCCATTCGCCGTCACCTAGTTATTATAACAGATAGAGTGTTTCTCTACGATTTGGAAATTACAAATAATTTTCAAGATCAAATCAGTCTGATTAGAATCCGAGTCGTCTGAACCACAATTGGTTACATTATTGTAACGCGTGAGCCCCGCTGCTACGCTGAACAAGCGTCTAAGTATAGCGATGACGCAATCACGCTAGCAGCCGGACTACGTAACAAACAAGCCGCGACGTGTTTAATTACTTCCGGTCGCCTGAACCTTTTGTGTTCATTGTTATTATGCGCTCGAACATTCTAGAGCTCTCTGGAAGTTAATGGCAGCTGTATAAAAGAGGCGCAGCTATGCTCGGGAGTTGGTTACATTCAGACACAGAGAGATATTCTCATAGAGTATTAGTGAGGTTGAGAAGCACAGCAGTATCTAGTGAGCGTATGCAGTAATGTGGATGTTTGTACTCGGTAGTGTTGACGAGTATTAGGAAGCTATAGTGTACGAGAACAGTGATGGCGAGTCTGGAAGTCACTGTTATATTGGGATAGCTGTGGAAGTGAATACTCGGTAGAGTTGACGAGTATTGTGAAGCATGTATACAAGGACAGTAACAGCTAGTTTGAGTGGATATTCGGTGGTGTTGAAGAATTGTGGCATACGGATAATTGGTGATACTGAGGCTGTGGAAGGAGAAAGTTAGTTATATAAATAGACAGACAGTGAGGTGAAAGGTGTGACTTCTGTTCGAGCAGTTGAATATACAGACGCTGTTGAGTCAGTAGAGTATATAGACGCTGTGGAGGTCGGTAGGCGGGCAGTCGAACGTGATTTAAGTATATAGTGATATAAATATCGCGTAAACAGTCTACAAGAGTCTGCAACAAACCGGCAGTCTAAGAATGGAACGCGTAGTGAAATAAATAATTAATATCGTGGAAATAAATAGTAGTGTTATGGCCGGTTTTATAAACGTCCAAGTAAATTTACTTCCAGAGTAAATTTATTCCAATGAACAAATTCGAATCAATTTTTATGTTCTTATGACATTAAAATTATTGCTGTCAAAAAATTGCGTTGCATTTGTTCAATGGAATAAATTTACTCTGGAAGTAAATTTACTTGACGTTTATAAAACCGGCCATTAATTGGTTAAATAAAAAAATAGTGTTAGTGTTTTCTAGTTAATTATAGTTTTAGTCTTAATTAGTTTTTAATAATTGTTTACTATTAGTAATAGTTATTTTTAATACCTTTTTAATAATAAAAATTGTCTAATATTTGCACTTCACCCAAATAAATAAAAACGTTACAATATGTATTCAGACAAATAACATTTATGCACAAATGACGCAAGTTTTCTCTACTTTCCTTACACACTTTCCACATACACTTTTCTTGCATTTTACACAGCACTCAACGGTTTTGTTTCCTTTACATTTTCCCACCTGGCATTTTTTCCTTTTCTTGCTTGATGAAGCTTCGTCACTGTTTCCTTCTTGTTCCATGTTTGACTCTTTTTCCTTGATAAGACTATTTCTTAGCTCTGCTGCCAGTTGCATTATAAAAGCCTTCCGTTTTATCTTTATTTTTGTACCTTCTTTATAAAGAACCCAAGCATGTATAGCCGCTAAATCCAATATATTGTAAAAAACCAAGTAATTGTTCAAAGTATGAATGAAAATAAATATCCTGAAATGCTATTTTATTCAAATATGTCAAAATGCTTATTGCGAAGCAATCCATCTAAATATAAAGTGTATTAAATTAAAAGTCAGAATACTAAGTTCCTATTGCTTTCCATCAGGCATCAACTATCCCGTACATTTCCCTGGCATGTATAAAACATTCTGATCCCCTCTCTCCCTCGTAGTCAATTCTGGCAGAATGAGGGCTCGGGCTCTCCACTAAGAAGAATTGATCCATTCATTAGAATTCTCTTTCGACTCTTTGTTCTCCTTCGTCGAGTATTTACAGACGCCGTAATATCCTGTTCCTTCAGAGCGTATTGGACCTATTATTCTTTTGTCATCAGCTACTAAGAAGGCGCGAAGCTGTGCGAAACTCATAAAATTGTGTTGTTTTCGGAAACGGCTGCTAGAGGTGCTACAAAGGAATAAATCACTAAAGACTGATTACTGTTTTGTGTTTTAGTTTCCAAAGTGGAAATAATGCGTAAACACCTCAGGGGGGTGTTCAAGAACTGTTTACATTTTCTTCTAATATATAAATCTGACAGACACAATAAAACAACCCCTTTATACTGACGACAATGTTTTTATTGCAAAATTGAGTCCTATTTTCAGCAATTGATGACGTCATGTTCTCGTGTAAATCGGGTGAAATCGAGGAATTTCCGAAGTATTCATACGAATCAAAATTGACAACTTAACAGTTCGAGTATATAATGTAACTTATACCATGTGAATATTATTAAAATTGGAAATAAGATATATATTTCGAAACAATAAATCAATTGAATAATTATGATGTAATATTAAAACTGACAGTATTGTGTCCATTTTGTTATTTATTAAAATTCGGAATATAAATAGTTGTTTAGCAATAATAAACAAATTGAACAAAAATACGATATACGTGTAATGGATAAAATATGCCACTTTTTATTGTCCAAAAGCAATATGTTGCAATAATTGTCGGCAATCTTGGAAACACCGCAAAATGCACAATATTGTAATGTGCAGCGCCCGCCGTCGTCGCAGCGATGAGCGAGTGTCTATTTTTAGCGATGACGCAATAGCCACGGAGCGTCATGCGTTGTCAACAGACCTGTCCGAACTTGTTTAATTACTGGGGTGACGTATTCCATTTTACTTGATGTTTGTATCTAGAATGATGTTCTAGCAATTTCATAAGAGTAGGTGAACGAAACACTGTGAAATGGAAATATCATTTCTGCATAAGTCTACCTCACACAAACACCCAACTTGGAATTATGCGCATGCTCGTAAACCTTAACTACTATTGGCTAATGCTGACAGCTGTATCCGGCTGATGCAGCGAGCACATGGTTTGACGTTTGTTTTCATTTCTGTTTGTACTTGTACTACGAAAGCATTGCTTTGTGTTTCATACATACAAACAGTATTTAATTTTTTTTTAAATTTTGTGTCATGCCGACAATAAGTTGTTGTCTGTGCAGTTGTAAAGCACCTAATGTTACTTTGCGTAGGTAAGTTATTAAATACACGAAAGTAAATTATTGTCGGAAAAAGACGACTATCAGAAATAAATATCATCGAATTGTGTTATTTAAAAATCAATAAATATTTTATAAATTATTTCTTTTATTCTTTTTTACCTTACTGTCACCTAAATATATTAATACTGACAAGATTGTATTCCTATTATTTTTACAGTAGAACAAAGTAAATTATTTAATTCTAATATAACATTAGACTATTGTTATTTATTATTACTAGTATTTATATACAAAAATTTACACAAAATAAATAGTAGCTACTGTCGTCAATACAGAAGTCTTATCAGCCGTGTTCCTTCGGGCTGAGTCGTAACCTAAATGCCAATAGTACTCAAGGTTATCGGGCATGCGCATAATTCCAAGTTGGGTGTTTGTGTGAGATAGAATTATGCAGCAATGATATTTCCATTTCACAGTGTTGGCTTCAAGAAAAGCAGAGGATCAGCAATATATTAATATAAATATGTATATACCATGTATGTATGACAAAGATGCTAGATAAATGTTTAGTAATTCTTGCATCAGAAAATGATGACGTGGGGATCAACTCTGAGATAACGTTTGTAAATATATAAAAATAAACAGTTGCGGTTGTACACAACCTATTTGACAGTGACATGTAACAAAACTAGTGCCGTGCATTACGTCATTAGCTGCACTACATAGGTACAAAACTAAATATATGAAAAACGCTATAAGAACACACTTCTTAGCTTTACAAATGAACAATGTAAGTATCCTGCAGGTAAATTCGAACCAAGAAACCTCCTTCTATATTTCCGTATCTTGCTGACCCACATCTTTCAAATCACTCTCTTCTGCCATACTTATCATCTGTATTCCCCTTAACGTACCTCTCTATGTTCCAAACCCTTTCAAGGGTGTCTTTAGCTTGACTATCGTCGCTTTATCCTGCTTGAGGATATCTTTATGTCGCCCTAGCGGAGCCAACTGGAGTTATTATCCTGTCAACGGCTTCGGCTTCCTTGGCCTGCCCGGGCTAGGCCTGTCAACGAATTGTCCTTGCCATCGCTTCATTCAGTCGATTCACTCTCGCCTGCTGTTGAGTTGTAAACTGTTCTTTGTAGGGAATAAACGCCATGGTGGTGATTTGGGGTTAGTTAGATGTACTCCTGGATTTCTTTATTCGATTGGAGGAGAAAGTGAAAATGATATTTACTCCAGGATGCACTATGGGAGATGAATGAGTTTTTCCCTGTTCCGAAGAGAGATATAAATTTAAAAACCATAATCTGTTGAATGGAATCTAAGTAGTAATACGAATACTCATATCCTAAATTTGGTTTTTGAGATAACTGAATTGATCAATACTAGTAATAGTTAGGTTAGGTTATTAAAGTTTGTTAAAATACCAATATACAGGGTGTTTTTTGTCAGGGCCACCATTGGTATCTCGGAAACTGTATGTGCTACAACTTCGTTGCAATGGGACAAAAGTTGCCATATTAGGAGGCCTGCGACGTGAAAATCGGCCTAATTCTCTAAGCAAAATTGTTAAAATTAACAACCATTTTCAGTAGTTAATTTCAATGTCAGTTGCCAAGTTCAAAATCCCAATTCACTTTTACATCAAGTTGCTAAAATTTAACAACTAGTCGAGTTGTTAATCTAGCAACTGCATTTCTCTCGTTGTTAGTATTGAACAATCGTTGTTAAATGGTTTTTCTTGAAAATTTTGCGATAGGAAATAAACTTTTACTGGAAATAGAGGGACGACAGCATAGGTAAACTATTTATAAACTAATGTATACCTACATGTCCAATAATTATATACATTTTTAAACAAGATTTTAGCATACTGAGTCAGCATATGCCCGAAGGTCTCATGTTGCAAGATGAAGGGTATACTTAATATTGAACAAATTTTCAGATTCTCACCGAGAAGATCTAAATTAAATTTTTTGAAATTTATTTTCATTTACCTTACACATTTAAATTTAAACAGCCATTTTAACAATATCAAATTTCTTTTATTTTTACTGCTAAAACTTCTAGACGATGGTTATGCGTCATTCCAAATGATAAGATTTTTGAAATTTCGAAATCGGTCGCTCGAATGAATAAACATGTATACTAAACTGGAGAATTTCATCAGATTCTCCCAACACTTAATTTCTATACCTAGCTATGGATCTTATAAAGATATTACGGGGCAAAATTTCAATTTTTCAAGTCAATCAACCATTTCCAAATTTCCAACTAGCAGTTATCTGAAATGCAAAACTAGCTTTGTTATTTAATTAGTCCAAAATTATCATGAAATCTACCATTAGAGAATATTGTTACGCGGAACATCTTGCACCCCAAATTTTCTTATCACTCATTATCAAAAACTCAAACGTCAAACGAATCAAAATCTGTCATTTTAGGTTGTGAATAGAGTAGAAATATGTACAAATATTGAGAATCGACATGCCTTTTAACTCACTTGTTAATTACTTCACTGCTATATTTAACAACGATTTTTTAGAACGACCGTTTTTAACAATGTCGTTAACTATGTATTTACTGAATATCAATCGAATGACAGTTGTTACAAGAGTTGCTAAAAATCATTGTTAACTTTCAGTTGTTACCTAACGACTATGTTAACAACTAACTTAGTGAATTAGGCCGAATATTTATTAAAAATTTTATAGCAGAAATAATATATTTCAATATTTTAAATAAGTCAACAACGTTATGGAGTAAAATAAAATCAAGCAAAATTAAAAGGATGAAATTAAAATAAATTCTCAAAGAGCATTTTAAAAGTTATCTACCCTATTACAAAGTAACTTTACCTATTTTGTATAAAAATTGCTTCATAATGATAAAAACTATAGAATTTTTCTCCTGCAAAAATGTATGATCGTAACAAAACTAATTATTTTCCTTTTGGTACGTTATTTACATAGAAATGTGTTTAACTTTGAAGTTGAGTCCAGGTGTACACAGCAACAAAGAGAACGCTAGTGGTTGTTTTATTCCGCAGAAATTTTATTTTCTGTGTGCATTTAGTTTATATTTCAACACGGTGCACATGTGTCGCTACGCTCGTACTCGTACGCTATGCACATGGCACTCTGAAATGAAACTATTATATTAGATTTGTCTTTATCAAATACACCACGTTTTCAGAATTAAGTTATGCAAACACTGCTTTTGTGGGATTATAACATTTTCACAAATTCTGTTCAGCAGCATATGGAATATGAAAAGCTATTTTGCTTTTGCAAGTAATACTTTTTCATAATTTTGTTTAAATATACCTAGTTAAGCCTCATTTCCACCGATTGTCCTAATGCGTAAGAACTATAATTAAATTAATTATCAAAGAAACATTATGTAATGTTCGTTAGATTTAAGCTACATTCACAGCTACTTTTTTTAATGCGTAATGATAATGCATAAGACATAACTTTAATACATAGTGATAATGTGTAAGGTTAAGAAAATCATAGCATTTTCTGCAATTTAATTGATAGTTGACATTTGTATTAATTGAAATTACCTGTCAAAATGGAATTTTGTCATGGCAGGAAAGGATTGCTGAAGTGTATTTCCTTGTTTAATATAATTTGAGTACATGGTATTACAAATGTAGCACTAGGTGCAGCTATTTGTTTTCTTTGAAATTGAAGATTTTATTTCTCGCAAATTTATTTTGACAACTGTCACAAATTTACTTAATGCATGCCCGGTTTTATAAACATCGAATAAATTGCTGAGTTATTACTTTGAAAGTAAATATAATCGACGAGTAAATAAAAATGTCTGTTTTATAAAACAAGTTACAGAGTAAAATAACTACTTGCAGAGTAAATATTTTATCCTATACCTTGTTCCATTTAAGCCATTCAGTATTGCGGAGCATAGGGAATAGTTTTAACCTCTCTGATTGGCTGAAATTAGAGACAAGAGACAAGTTTACCCAATGTAATTTCGGCTACTTCAGATTTGCGCTGTTGCCAGTGCCATCTACTGAAAGGCTTAAATGGAACAGAGCATAGTGATTTACCGACACAGACATGACATCTGTCATTATTTTGTGATTTTTGCATATAAATATTTTAATATTTTCTATAATTATATACATTTGATATTGTTTTTCACTATATTAAGAACCAGGCCAGAGTGGTAACAAAATTTTATTTTTTTATGAATTTGCAACTACAATTTTAACTGGGGACAAGGAAAATAGCCTCCATGAAGAGTGTGAATACCGTGGTACACTCAACGGTTTCCTATACCGGCTAATCTTTCCACTACTGGAGCATAAGAGAGATTGATAATACCAGGATAAAACATTAATAGACGGTATCCCTTAAAACCACTACAGACGATAATGTTAATCTTCAACTGAAGATGATCTATTCCAAGCAATGTGCCGCAGAATGTTTTAATAATATTGTATTCTGTATGTTCCTGACACGAAATAAATCCAAAAGTCAAAATAGAGAATAAAGTGTGTCATAAAGTGCCATAGGTGTCAACTAACATGGAAAAAAGAGAGAACGGGGAAAAAATTAGACAGAAATAGACAAAGCAAATAATAAATGTAAAAATAATGCAAGAGATGAAATTTATAATGAATTTAACTTAATTAATGTTGATGTGTCAAATTTATTCTACAGAATAAAATTTACTTCCTTGAAAATCGGTGGAGTAATTTATTCTGTAGATTTACTTAGCAAGTAGTTTTATTCTTGCTTTATAAAACGAAAATCTCTGGAATAAAGTATTTTACTTTAAGAGTAAATTTTACTTTGCTAGTAATTTACTTATCCATCTTTTATAAAACTGGGAATTTTTTGAGATAATAATAATTTTGAATACAAAATAATTTCTAATATTAATGTATTGTATTTAATATTAAGATATAATTTGGGAAATAACTAAACATATACCTGAAGCACAAAATTACGAAGAGACGTCGTGCCAATAACGGATTTTGCCCAGCTTCTCCATAAATTAACACCATGTACACTAATTCACTGTTACATTTTAACAAAAACTTCACTACACTTCTATTCGCTGTAAAATTAGAACACTGCACCAGCAAAGATAAACGATAATTAACAGCAATGTCGACGAAATAATTCCTTACCACCTATCAAATTAAATTAAATTATTAATTACACTTTTTTTGTTGAAAAAAAATATTAAAAATAGCTACCGAAACTAAACAGTGGCAAAAAAATGTTTGTTTGAAATACCATGCAATTTTTACCCTTTACCCTTTAATTTTTGTCCTAAGTTGTGGAACACCCTGTATAATTATCTACGCCCTTGGCTAGAGCACCCATACATATTTTCAAAAACCGGCGCTTATGACTTTAATAGTCCCTATCGTACTGCTTTAAAAGGTCTAGTTTCTAGTTTAAATAAAAATGACATATATTCTAATTTGTTTTTATGATGGAGGACTCTATAAATTGATAGTATTGCCTCAAAATGAAATATTAAATAAATTATTGCATTGCTGTCAGATATAAGTTACGTTGGTGCAGCTAGACATAAATCTATTAAAATATGGAAAACATATTTACACAATTCATATAAATAAAATATTCTGAAATATTTGCAATAACTTAAAGTTAGAGAAAATACAATACATATGTAAGATTCACTTTTCGACTGGGCCCCACTGGTTTATAAGCGCTAGCTTAAGGCAAAAACACTTGGCAATCCTAAACACAATAACAACAACGCCCGACCCTTGACAGACAATTCTGGGTCCATGGAGCTACTCCGAGGTGTGAGAAACAACATCTGAGAGGCTGAGATACACGAGAACGTCTGGGACGTAAAGGATAAACCTGGGGTTCATAATGATAGGTCTGGAACCTACACACACGTAAGCTAAACTCTCTTAATGGGCCTGGGACCCATTGACCTCTGGGAGGTCGAGTTCTGGGAACTCAACATGTCTGGGATATGCGTGTGGCTACGGTACCGCTAGTGGCTCAAAAATGACTATTCACGAGAGCCGTATTCCAGCAATTCGATCATGCACTGGGTGTATACTTTTGCGGATAGGGGTACCGGAATCCACGAGGTGTTAGGCCGCATTTAATATGCGGGGCACCTGCCCAAGTCAACCTTATTCCTGCCCCCCCCCCTTTCTATCTTATGCACGCCTGTGATAATTGTTGTAAATTGGAATGACAATGTGTATTTTATCCCAATTAGGGGAACGCGTCGTAGAGAGCTAATCCCACGCTGACAAAGTTGCGTGTGTGGAAAAGGAAGACAATAACAGGTCAAAAATGAATGTGAATTGTATGTATTAGATTATTGCATGTATTATCGCCCATATATCTAGTTAAATAATAAATGAAAAAGATTAATAAAAAACTATATCTTTTATACAGGGTGTCCCATAACTTCAGGTACATATTAGGGCATATAGTTCTTAACGTCCTGATTACGGAACAAAAAGAATTTTTTCAAAATTCAAAAATTAGTTTTTGAGGTTTTTGAAGGAAACAGTTTTAGGACACTGGTTGAATAGGTAGTTTTAATATTAAATATTACGTTGTATTATATCTAATTAATAAGAAATGTTTGCATAATACAATCATTTCATTAGGTTTCTAGTAGCCGGCCACATAAATTGTGTTTCTTATAACAGTTTTGATATTGCTCTTCTGATTATTGTTACAAATATGAATGGTTACAGTAACAGTGAGTTAGTGGATATGTTGCTAATGTATGGCGAAGCAGGGCAAAACTGTAGATTAGCTCAGCGTTATTACGCTGAACGTTTCCCAGGACGACGGCATTCGAATTCTCGCATATTTGTAAGCCTTACTCAACGCCTTCGCGACACTGGTTCTTTGCGACCTAATCGGGGAAGAGACGGCGGGGCTCATCGGAGACCAGTAAATGTTGAAAATGATGTCTTAGATTTGGTACGCAATGACCCAACAATCAGCATAAGGAGAATATCTCGTCAACTACCAGGTGTACCACGAATGACAATTTGGAGAATTTTAAGGAATAATAATTTACATCCTTATCATTTTCAACGGGTCCATGCGTTAATTGAACCCGATCATTACTCTCGAGTAAGGTTTTGTGATGGCTTCTAAACCAACATGCTCAGGATGACAATTTTACGTTAAAAGTAATATTTTCCGACGAAGCAATATTTACTCGTGATACTGGGCCGAAGAAAATCCACATGCTGCTGTCAGGAGTCATTTTCAGCACAGATTTTCACTAAATGTTTGGGCTAGGATGGTAAACGGATCGTTACTGGGACCATACATACTTCCTAACAGAATGTCTGGGAATGATTATTTACAATTTTTGCAGAATAATTTGCCTGAATTATTAGAAGATATTCCTCTTAATGTACGTCAAAATGCATGGTTTATGCATGACGGTGCGCCGCCACATTTTGCTAGAAATGTCAGACATCATCTTGGCAAAGTATTTGAGGACAGGTGGATTGGTCGAGGAGGTCCCGCGTCTTGGCCCCCTAGATCCCCGGATTTCAATCCGTTAGATTTTTATTTGTGGGGTAATTTTAAATCCCTCGTCTATGATAATCAAGAGGCACCTGAAACCCTTGAAGAATTACGGCAACGAGTTGAAAATTGTGCTGAAAGAATTAGACAAGAGAATGCAATTCATCGGGCTTTTTCAATTTCTTTAATTCAACGTGCTGCATTATGTTTAGCTGTTAATGGAAATAATTTTGAAGTTTTTGTAAAAATAAAGTAAATATTTTTATTTGTTTTCATTACATACACATCTCCTAAACTTAATTGGTGGGACAAAGCTTTACGTATTTGCATAAATTAATTTCATTGTTAAATTATTTTATGTAATAGTTATAACTAATTTCACTATTCCAAATATTATAGTATCCAGGGGTACAAAAAATGTTCTTCTTAAGTGAACTGCCCTTAATTATAGGAATTCTTTTTGTTCCGTAATCAGGACATTAAGAACTATATGCCCTTCTAATATGTACCTGAAGTTATGGGACACCCTGTATAAAATATATATTTTAAAAACATTATAAAATTGAAATTATTTAGGTTATTTCGACTTTTAAACAGTATTATTAATATTTAAAAGCATAAGCATGAATGTGTTAAAATTCTGCATATTTTACAACCTGTATTGAATTTTACAGAGAGCAGCAGAAGTAAAGCATTACTGGAATATTGACAATATTGCTTTATATTTCACATTCATACGTCAAATACGTAAGTTTTATTTTTCAAGTTTTCTATTGACTATAGAAAACACGTGCACTCAAATATACTGAACGTATTCATGAGATATTTCAGTCGCATATTTCCTCTTTTGTTTGATTTCTCTGTATTTGTATTAACCAAAAGTTGAAGTAAACAAAACAAAATTTATTTACTAAACAAATAATCTAAATAAAACTACATTGAAAATCATACGAGAAAAATAAGATTGTTTACGGTCTTATCAAAGGAATGTAAATTCAAACCAAAAGAGAGGAGAAAGTTTTTAATCTTCAGTTTGTCGGAGAAGTTTCATGAAAATTATATAATTTCATTCTGTAAGTTTAGTTCGTTTGAAGTTATACGGGCTCTGTATCGTATCCGTGTCTGTATCAGAGCAGCGAGAAATAATTCATGATGCGAAATGCAGATATAATTTTCTTCACACCCTTGACTCAGTAATTTCTGCTGCACTACCTAGTTACTATTCCCGATGGAGTTGTACGAAGCTGGAATCTAGCAGCTGATTCTCATCTCAGTTGCAAGGGCGATGTATGCTAATAGTTGTAAACTATGTGGTGCTCATTGCCGCGCATACTTTCATATGTTGTTGAGAATATTTTAAACTTATAAAATTAAAATTAATACTTTGCTGCAACAATCTTGTTGCCATGACTAACAAAATTTGCGAATTTTCATCATTGAAATAAGAGTTTAAAATGTTTTTCAGTTGTTAAATTGAATGTTAGTTGGTAAGTTCAAAATCCCAATTCTCTATTAAATCAAGTTTCTAAAGTTTAACAACTAGTCGTTACGTCGAGTTGTTAATCTAGCAACTGCATTTCTCCCGTTGTTTGTATTGAACAATAGTTGTTTAATGGTTTTTCTTGAAAATTTTGTGTTAGGAACTAAACTTTTATTGGAAATAGAGGGACGACAGCAAAGGTAAACTATCTATAAACTAATATATACCTATGACCAATAATTATATACATTTTTAGACAAGATTTATGCAAAGAAATTTGCGAGATATTAGTAATCCATTCTTTAATTTAATTCGTGAATTGGATGGTCTCATGCTTCAAGCATACTGAGTCAGTATATGCTCGAAGGTCTCATGTCACAAGATGAAAGATTTACATTTATTCCAAATTTAAATGTTTTAATTCTTAATATATTAATATTGAACAAATTTTCTGATTTTCTCCCAAAAAGATCTTAATTCATTTTTGTAATTTATTTTCATTTATCTTACACATTTAAATTTAAACAGCCATTTTAACAATGTTAAATTTGTATTATTATTTCTGCTAAAACTTCTAGACGCTGGTTATGCCATGCCTGATGATGAGATTCTTGAAATTTCGAAATCGATTGCATTCAACCATAGGATTTAAATAAACATCTACACTAATATCATGCGTAATTTCTGATAAGATTCTTGAAATTTCGAAATCGATCGCATCGAAATGAATAAACATGTACACTAAACTAGAGAACTTCATCAGATTCTCCTAACACTTAAATTCTACGCCTGGTTGGGTCTTATAAAGAGATTAAAGGGCAAAATTTCAATTTTCCGTGAAGTCAATCAACGATTTGCAAAATTTCCAACTAGCAGTTATCAGAAATGAATTGCAAAACTAGCTTTGCATTTAATTACCCCAAAATCATCATGAAATTTACATTTAAAGAATATTGTTCCGTGGAGCATCTTGTACCCCGAATTTTCTTATCACTCATTATTAAAAACTCCAACGTCAAATTAATCAAAATCTGCCACTTTACGTTGTCAACAGAGTAGAAATATGTATAAATATTGAGAATCGACATGCCTTTTAACTCACTTGTTAATAATATAGTTCGCAAACAAGATTAATTTTATATAATAAAGTCCTGTTTTTTTCGCGTCTTGGTAAAGTGCCACTTAACTTACCTGCCAGATAAAAGAAAAATATAATTTTGTCAATTTACGCTGTAATATCGATGAGATATTTTTATTTTATATCGCAGTTAAGATAACTGACACTTTAACCAGAGGTGAAAAACCGGGCCTGAATTTTCAAAAGTATCGGAATACATTCGAAAATGAGTTTATGCTCGTCAGACATATATTTGGTACTATCTAGCATAATTATTTACTTTTTCTATTCTAAAATATTTGAAAGATAATGAAAATCTATATCCAGCCGTCAATCAAACACTTACGGTTAATATAAAATCGATATTAGTAATAATAATCTGAACTTACATCGATTTTTAATTGCTAAATCCATCAGTCACGAAAGTATCAAACGCACAAGTTGCACAATTCGTTCTGCACAGAGTACACAGTGATCACGTGATACGACTCATCCACAGCACAGCTCAAGCACAGCACAAAATAACCGAACGCACCTTATATAGAAGTAAAGGAAACTAATATAAACTCCTTATTGACACGCCAGTTAACAAAATTTAATCTTCATCCATCAACCTTCCTCTTACTCCCCTAGATAATTTCTTGAAGGACCTTGTAGTGCAGCAAAATATTTGTCAATTTTTTTAACAAAAAGTCCATTTCACGGTCAGGTCAGCACATGGTAAGGTTAAGAAGCCTTGTGCTCCCTGTCAGCTTTGAAGTGGGTTCGGTGCGCTACCCTGCTACCGTATTGGTTTGCCAAAGAATGCTTATATCCTCGGATTACTATATGACTACGTGCCTGGTGGCTGACACTGTGCCGCTCAAAGAAACTCCCGACGTGAAATCGTAGAATGGAAGGGAATATTTCGTATGAGGGATTATAATATCAAATAAGAAAAATGTTGAAAAAGTATATATGCAGATATAATATCAATGATCGTTAGTGTGATTTGATTAGGGAGATTAGCGAGCAGTTGACTAGTATTGTTTTTGTCAGTCAATCGTGAATTATTTTGGAGAAAAATGCTTAAAGTAAAAAGGGCGTACAATTAATTTTTCTATGTACGAAGGGTACAAAAAGTTTCGAGCTTTCAAATTGTCATGGTCAATGAAAATATTTATTACCAAAACCAGAACATTGTATTGTTGTGAAGAACATTTTGATGTAGGTATATTTATAAAATAACAATTATAAACATTTACAGAAAACTTTCTGTACATTCTCGAGTTGGTATCCGATGCTGAAAATTGGACATATTTTGAATTGATTGGCGGTACCCTAAAAAATTGTAAAACAAATGTGCAAGAGTCCCAGCTTTCGTTATTGGTATAACCAGGGTCCATTTCAACACACTTTCAACTCAAGCAATCACAAACAAGGATACCATACTATGTGGTTGACAATGACAGGAACTGTTATTATCTGAAAAATCTTGTTAAGAGTATACATACAGGTTCGGCTTTGGTCGGATTATTCCGTCATTAATGTCATTCCGTGAATTCTACGTCATCAGAAAGGAATTCAAGTAATACATACAATTTTAAAAAAAATTCTCAGTTATTACAACTAATTTTTAAATCGGACAAAGACCAAATACTATATATGAAGTCAAACTTTCAGAAAAAAATAAATAAAAAGATATGGTAAATGACGCCATTCTAGTTATTGCTTATTAAACAAGTATAAATAGTTGCTTTCCATAATGTTGCTGAAAGTAATGCCATTTTGGAATAGCATAATTAATCTATTTTGTCATGAACTAGTTTCTTGAAGATAACTTCAATAAATTAGTTTGTGTAAGTTGGGTAAATTGTAGTTCATAAACATAACTTTAACATTAAAAATATGAAGGAACAAAACTTAATTATTATGATTTGATCAGTTGCAAGAGTTTGTCAAGATTACAATACCGGTTACAATATTCAATGCCGTTCCCAGCGGGCGTACAATGCGTGCCCCGCCGCAGACGGCCAGAATTCTATCATTTTTAGTTTTTTTGAGATATACCTGTGTGAGCTACCGGAAGTATCCACGCGAGCTACCGGTAGCTCGCGATCGACGGGTTGGCAACCCCTGTTTTAGATCCTAGAAAAAATGTAATGTAAACTCTAATAAAAGTCAGACTTCACACAGGTACTATATACGAACCATTGTGTGAAGCAAAGTTACTATTTTAATTTTTTAATAAAAGATAGTTTCTGGGTATGTGTCGCGAACAAAATCATGAAATCTGGAAATTATTTTAGGAATTAGTTAAAAATTATTTGGACTAGATTCTAACATAAAATTATCAAGTTTTCTGCGTTCAAGTTTCATGTAAGTCATCGAAGAATCGTCTTTTCATCTCATCAATCTTATTGGCAGAATATGAATAAAACTTAATAATAGATGGAGTCTAAGGTTAAATTTAACTAAAACTATTATCATTACCCCTTAACCTTAAAATTAATTTTAACAAAAACTAAACACGTATTTCGAGAACTAAGTTCTCATCATCAGTAGTACAATAAGTGAAAGTTAAACAGAGAATGTCAAGATTACTCAACATGTCAACCATGCCAGAGGTCCTAACAACTCTGATATTTTAGGTAATGGATTTTTGTTTACTTGGGTGTAAGGTCCGTTATTTTATTGATTATTTACTCTATTAAAATATTCTAATTTAGCTAATACGACAATTTTATTCCCTTTAATAAAATACGTCGCGTTTTTTAAGATTATTTATAAGTTTAATATCATTATTATTAGGTTTGTTTTTAAAACGGTTTATATTATTAGTTATTTGAATTTTACAAGCGTTCCTAATATAATCTTTAGTGTCGTTATCGAAATATTTAATACTGGTTTCAATGCAAGCTATTATATCCTCTAACGGTGAGTTATTATTATTTGGTGAATATTTTAAACCTTTATTTAACAAGTTTACAACAATGTTTTCTTTTATAGAACTTTGTTGTTTTGTATTATTAGGTATTAATCGTTTAAATTTATTATTCTGATTTTTAATTTTATTAGCAAATTTATGATTAATTACTTCATATATTTTATTCTCCACTCGTGAGGTGTAAGTTATATGCTTCAATTTCGAGTTTATTTCTTTTAGCGTAATGACTTTTAATTTCTGAATCTAACCATTTATTTTTAGCAAATCTTATTATATTTACAGAATATTTACAATTTTTGGAAGTTGTAATTTTCATAAATTTTGGATACACTGAATTTACTTTACAATTTTTAGAAATAAAATGTTAGCACTAATTAATTTAATCTTAGTTTTAAGTTTGAAGTAGTTATTTAACTCCGTTGACCAGGAATTAATAATAGATGGAGTCTAAGGTTAAATTTAACTAAAATTGTTATGATTACCCCTCAACCTTAAAATTAATTTTAAGATTAAGGGGTAATCATAATAGTTTTAGATGAATAAAACTGTTGAAAATTTATCCATTCATTAAAAGATAAATCTGCAAATAAATCTGCAACCTAAGCCAACATACCCTTGTATACAAATTGAACAAATATCCTCGTATTTTTGCAATTAACCCCAAAAACTTTTCCTCTCACTTTTCCATTTCCTTTCTCATTCCATCCCATTCATTTGCGGTTAGGACATTCCGCCCTTTAAATTGAATAACCGTATTCAGAACATCCTGTATCTTGCGCATTTCTATCCCTTTTCATTACCACCCCAATCTCAGGGACCGGGAAGTGACAAAGCGGCGCGAGGCGGCAGGTCGCGTCACTGTCGCAGTCGTGCCAAATCCTCCATAGATTGCGATTAAATCGAGTGACAAATGAACAGACGCAGAAAACACGAACAAAGAGCGTTACAGCTAAATGGTAATAACTACCCTAGTTGAAAGCTGGACACATGTGCGTAAGCAAAGAATTTGTAAACGAACGAAGTGGATACTAACAGGAACAGGAATAGTGAAATAGGAAGAAATGATAAATGAAGTGGATAACGCAGGTGCTAAACTAAATTATTTCATTTAAACTAACTTTAGGGTGATGTATTGTATTTATGAAATGTTGTGAATTTATTTATGACAGCTCAGGGACTAATTATAAAATAGAACCATAATTTCAAAACTTTCGGGGACCTTTCTTATTGTCATCAATTAAGACTAGTAGTTGAAGAAATATAACAGTATCATTCGGAAATTATTTAAACTTACAAATCTTTATATTTGATAAAATTGCGATGGATATTGTTAATTGTAGTTATTTTTTTTATTTCTGTAGATAATATCTCGCTTTTGACAACTTGGTTAAAACAATAGGTAATACTTTGTTTCAAAGAAAAATGAATCGTAGGTTAACAGAGAGGTCATTTTTATTCCAAGAGTCGAAATACAAAGTTTACAAATGCAAAAAAAAATCTGATGTGGCCAGCACATTACCTTCCGTCAGTTCTATGTATTTTGTATTAAAAATGTCATACTAAAAGTTCCTTGCAAAAGATTCTATTTCTTGTACATTACCTTAAGGCAGTTGTATGTATTTTATACAAATTCTATTAAAAGATCCTATATTTCCAGAAAAATTGTAATACAAACATATTGTCAACTGCACTTGACACTGACAAGTTATAGCATAGCAGACTAATATATGATATTTAATTTCTTTATAATTTTTTAACTCCATATCCATTTAATATAAAGTATAAAATGCATTAAAATCGTATAGAGAATAAAATATTCTTTAATATTTATAATAACATTAAATGTGAAAAAATGATATCTAACATCGTTTTTTCAAGAAAAACTGTTAAAATCTTCAAATTAGGGTACTTCCGGTTGACCAATTATAACCAAAATCTAATCAGCTCTTCACATAGATGTAACAAAGAGGTATACGAAAGAATTATAATTTTTGGAATTGTAGTATTAGAGTTATCGCATTAGAAAATTTTGTCACACACAGACACACACACACACACACACACACACACACACACACACACACACACACACACACACACACACATACACACATACACACATACAGACATCATCGTAAAAATCGTATTCTAGGGACCCTAAAACGTGCTTATTCATCAATAACTCACCACCGATTTTTTTGACCAAAGACAATACCTTCCTTACCTAAAGGTGACGGAAGGTAATAATCGAACAAGTCCATTTACTGAAATATTTAGGTTACTGTGCCATCATTTTCAACAAGATTTCGGCAAAACCAAAAGAGCACGAAAATTATAAGTGTGTTATGATTTTAATTTTACAAGAACCAAATTAATCTGCTTTAGGGCTGTGAAAAAACGATTGATCGATCTTGATTGATCTTTTTTTAAAAAAAACCGGATTGATCTTTTATTTTGCGACTAACTTCATAAATATTTTGTACTTGATGCGGAAAGCTGTCACAGTGCTGTATTTTCACTAAATAAGTAAAAATAATGTAGGTATACACAAATTATTATTGCATTATTGTTTTTAATGCCCAAATGACTTCTAATTATTAATTAATAGACTATTAACATTACCGAAAAACAGAATGAAATATATCCGTCAATTTTAGAAGACGATTATGTGTTAATAAGTAATACCATCAACGTTTCGGTGGAAATGCGGCCTCCAAACCAACCCTGCGCCTCTTTTAGCCCCTCGCAATTATTCTCTCCACCGTTGACATCTTTCTCCCATGCATTTTCCATGCAATTATAATTTTCTGAAGACAATCTCTCCTTAAAGTATGTAGAATGCAATTGACCTTCCTCTGTCTTATTTCACCACTCATAATTCTTTTTACCTTCTGTCACCTTTAGGTAAGGAAGGTATTGTCTTTGGTCAAAAATTTTGGTGATGAGTTTTTAATGAATAAGCACATTTTAAGGTCCCTAGAATAGGATTTTACTATTTTTACGATGATGTCTGTATGTGTGTGTGTGTGTGTATGTATGTGTGTCTGTGTGGGTGTATGTGTGTGTGTGTGTAACAAAATTTTTGTCTACGATAACTCTAAAACTACAATTCCAAAAATTATAATTCTTTTGTATTCCTCTTCGTTGCATCCATATGAAGAGCTGATTAGATTTTGGTTATAATTGGTCAACCGGAAGTACCCTCATTTGAAGATTTTAACAGTTTTTCTTAAAAAGCGATGGTAGATATCATTTTTTCACATTTAATGTTATTATAAATATTAAAGAACATTGTATTCTCTATACGATTTGATAACATTTTATACTTCATATTAAACGGATATAGAGTTATAAAAGTATAAAGAAATTAAATTTCATAAATTAGCTAGCTATGCTAGAAACAGCTACTATATTAATAAAATTCTGATTGACAGATGTCAGTGTCAAGTGCAATTGACATATTAGTAGTATATTTGTATTATAATTTTACTCGAAATATAGGATCTTTTGCTCGAAACTTTCTGTATGGAATTTGTATAAAATACATACAACTGTCGAAAGGTAATGTACATACAAGAAATTTAGAATCTTTTGCAAGGAACTTTCTGTATGGATTTTATAGAAAATACATAGGCATTTACAAAAATTCTACCGGTAGATACCGCATCTACCGACTGTGTTCGAAAACACCAGTGGTAAAAAGTTACCGTGTTCGACAATTGTACAATATCTACCAGATTCAACTACCGGATTCATGAAGAATTTAATCTCAAAAAAGGTAGTGATACAAAGAGAAGCAAGCGTGTTAAAATTGGGAATGTGTTCAAAGTAGGACTCTGCTCAGTTTGTTAACTACATTAAATTTCTAACGTGTTTCAAATTATCAATTTTTTTATAGCTTATGGATCTACCCCTGTTTACCACTTGCGTTCTTACAATATCGATTCCGGTAGCTATAACCTGATACACAGCTGTTTACCGGTAACAGTTCACTGGCAGAATTTCCGTAAATGCTTCATATAATTGACGGAAGGTAATGTGCTGGCCACATCAGATTTTTTCTTCTGCACTTCATTCTTTTTCTCTTTCTTCCTCAAGGTCCATGTTTCGCACCCAAATAACATAATACTCTATATGAAGTATTTTGCAAATCTTTTCCAAAATTTTATATAGACGCGCATTGCTGTTTGCAGTTCAGAAATTTTAGTGAGACTGTCTTTCCTTGGGCGATCTCTTCTTTACGATTGCCATTACAAGTTACTATACTTCCAAGATATTTGAAGGAGCTTACTTATTCTACCTTCTCTTCTTTTAATCATATGTTAGCGGATCCTTCCTTCTTAGCTATCCTTATTACTTTTGATTTATTTATGCTTATTTTCCAAATTCGTCATAATTTATAGGGAATTGTAACATTTACATTCTCATGTAAACCACTATTTTTGTAAAAAAAAAAAAAAGTTACTGAAATGAATTTTATTATAAGAATTTACTTATTCTCATCATTTTCTAAGAAAATATCCAATAAAACATTTATCGTTGTTGCTCATTCATTTTTATTAAAAATAATCTGTAAGCTTACGGCCAAGGTTTCTCTCACCGAAAGAATTTACGAGAACTGTCTTAGGTATAGATTTGATTAGAATTGCAATTTGATCGGAAGATGTTACAGGCCTTACAGATATGCTTACAGGTCTTACAGATTTGCTCAGAATAGGCTACTTGCTTGGTACTGAAAATATGATATCTATCACTAAATACCTAAAGTAAAGTTGAAAACGTATGTAAAAATATAAATTTTATTTTTACAAAAATTATTTGTTTTTTTAATAAATTAAGAAAGAAGATTTTCTTTGACGTCATTATTTTGAACTGGAGAAAGGGATGAATATTTAAGAATGTAACCTGTAGATGGCGAGCGAGTGCCAATTTTAATTTGATTTTGACATTAGTTCATTTTTCTGTCACTGTCTCTCTTCTTTATTATTTAAAATTTGCGTGGTTTCTGTTACTTTTATCACGTATTTCAATTTGTTAAGCAAGGATTTTAACTTAGCTTATACTCGTACAAGATTAAAATGACAAACGAAAATGTTAACCTCCAAACTATTATTCAAACGTCGAACAGATGATCTGTCATGTTTAAATTACCCGCACATGCCGTTGCTATTGGAAAACTGCGCCAATGAGGTATATATTATTGCTTTACGGCCATTCATTGGTTCGGCGTAATTCTACGTCACACATGGCGGTAATTTAAATATTAAAATTTCATTAATTTTTTTCTGGCCAATTAAATAAATTTTGCCAAAAGAAAAAATATGGGTACCAAGTTTTTATCGTCTCTTCAAAAATATTAAATAAAAAAATGGTACGCAAGTAGCCCATTGGCCTATAACTATGAATTTTAAAATGTCACACAAATCTGACAACAAACAATTGTTATTGTTAGTCTTTTGTTTCATGGCTAGGTAGATTTCCTTGTAAACTGCCCTCGTAAATATAAAAACCAAGCAAATCCACATTTTAATTTTACTCGTAATTTTGTAATAAGTAATCTATATACAAAATATTTTTTTAAAATGAACGACGGATTTACGCATTATGTATTAGGAATAAAAAGTTTGTGTTGCTTTAAAATTTGAATTTTCGAACATGTTCGGTTTAAAAAAAAACGACTGTATTTGCTTTTATTTATTTGGCGTCAAAACGAAAATTCTTATTTAGCATTCTCCTGTCACTCTTCCATCAATGCATATCACCCATCTAAAAATCCATAACATGCGTGAAATATCCCATTGAGTGGAAGTGAGTGTTTTACGCCGTCAATCAGTGCTTTAGTCACACCAGGCTCATCGTTTCTGTTAACAATTCCGCCGGTTCATTTCGCGATGGACATAGCATCGAACGTCCATCAATTAAGATCATAATTCACATGTCAGCCGTGTCTACACGTTGTTCAAACACTCGGCTTCAGCACTGCCCGAGTGTTGAATAATTCCAGCCCAACAGTGTAGCACTCAGCTAACTAACATTGCTAATCAGATAGTAGGTAATGAATTATGAATCTATCAATTTGTACGGTTTGTGTGTAAGGGAAAAATCGGGGTGCAGATATGTGAAATGTAAATATAAATTAGTGATTGTGAATGAGTTTATTAGCATTCTAAAGTTCAATAAAGTCATTTAAATTTTGATTGGCTGATTCAAAAATACTTCAATGAACTCGTAATTTATACGTATAATAATTTAGTATTTTTTCCGAACAATACATTGATATATTTTCCCTATAAAAAATCAAATTTTCTAAGCTATTTTTTTTATGGTCAGTAATAATATAACAAGAATGTGAGAATAAATTGAAAATAATTTGACAGATTTTTCAAAAATTGTTGCCAGACAAAAGCCCGTAGGGCTTGAGTGGCTATTGGCAAATGGAAAATTATTTTCTAATTTATCGAACTCTCGAATGGACCTTTTCAATTTAACGGCTATCTCTTTCTATCGCTGCAAACAGTAAGAAAATGGCGCGAACAACTGCCAGTTGGGCTGTCAAACGAAACGTCAAAAATATTGCACTCATTAAAATACCTGTATTCTCGGTGAAAATTTGCATCGTTAGACATTTTAACTTCAATAAAAGCTTTTGTAACTTATTTTGATAAGATTTTTTAAAGTTATCTGAGATATTCTCACATTTTACGTCCAATTTTTTTTAGAAACAAAGGCCATAGATCTCAGTTGTTCTTCATATGCGCAGATCCCCATTGCGCATATCTTCTATCTCTTTAAATTGAAAAGATCCATTAAATTTAATTAGATTATTTTTTGATGATCCACAAGTTTCAAACAACGGAATCAGGCTGTCATGCTATTGTAACGCTATTTACTGCCGTAATTAAATATACTGTACTTCAGATACGAATAGACTTAAGGGTAAAATAGGGCTTACGATTCTAACTTGCTGATTGGTCTAAACGCAAGCCAAGTTTACAATAGCAATATGTAAAGCAGGTATATTATTTATTCCATTTTGTCTTTATAATCTATTTAACAACTTTAAGTAACTGTTTATTTACTAAATAATTAAAAATTATCAAATTTTAATGTATCGAGCTGTCAAGTATGTCATACACTAAAGAAAACTATTTCATAAGTTTTATGTGTGTTTCTATAATTTTTTTGGTTTATTTCACGATCAAAAATGGTACAAAATTGGTCTTTTTCGCTCATTTTTCGTACGTGTTGATTACTATCTGACATATGTCAACAAAAACAAAAGCTACAGAGATTATTCCCGGGAATAATCTCTAGAGCTTTATTCTCAGTATAATAATGTCATGATTGGTTAAAACGCAGATACGTGACACAAAATGAAACATTTCATTGGTTGTAAGAAATGTCAAAAAATAATCATTATAATTTTGTCATATTTACATATTTATTAGCTCAATGGTTTATGGAAACCTTCCAGAATTTTATTATTAATTAGCTGTAACCATTGCAAATATAGTAAGTATATTCAATTACCTATTGGTTTCTTTAACCACCGCTGATTTGTCGGACAGATGGACACATAGGTAGCACTCTGGTTGATTATTTGTTAATAATTTTATTGATGAGGAACTTTGCAGCAATGTTCTATTTTCAAACAGGTCTCATGTCATAGAGCTTTTGTTTACACTCTTGTTGCATAAATAACTTTTTTTGCGCAACCGGACGCGAAATAAGCATTTCGCAGCCGCAATACAGGCCGCGAAATTGGATTTCGCGACCGTTGCCATGGTAGCGGCCGCGAAATTAGGTAAACAATCACTTTGACACTTGAGAATTGCATGGTTTTGTTTATCAAATATCAATCCCATAGCCATCTTGAAAGCTAATTTTCTATTTACAATGAAATTGTTTAAAATTAATAAAATTTGTAATTACATATTTTTTACGGCTGCACAAAAAATATTGTGTACACCTTGTCCGCGAAATCCTTTAGCGGCCTCGGCGACAAGTTTTCTCTCGGTACGGTAAAGAGTGATTTCGCGGCCTTGATATACAAATAACTACTTTGTACCGTGCTATAATTTCCGCATCGCACTCGACCAAAAAGAGCAAAATCGTTTGCATATTCATTAGTCAATGTTTTGAGACAAAATTGATAATCTCCATAGATATTTTCAATTGTCTTCTGTTTTTGAGTTACAGGCTAAAAGTTGCTTTTTGTTAATTTTGAAAATACCTCGTATTTCACTTATTGTGAGAGATACGGATAAAACGTTCAAACAATTTCTATTCGGTATTTTATATAATTTGGGTTGCCTCATTATATATTATGAAACATTCATTTGTTTTAGTTAGTTCTAAAAGAATATCTATAGTCAAATAAAAACTGTAATTTTATATATGAGATGAGATCCCATTTTAGATTGTTAACAAACCAGACAGGTCGTAGTTCGTAGTTCAATATAGTTTCCACCTATCTAATATCTTAAATCTGAAAATTTATGGTTATTTTAAGTGTCCAAATTTTTTTTGTGTAGCAATATTATTATTATAAATATCGAGAGGTGGTTCATCTTTGTCCCTATACTGCGACCTTTCTGATCTATTGTACCCTCCGTGTTTTACTTCTATTCTAGAAGTCCTGTTTGTTTTGTTAACTCCAGGATTTTTAGACTGATGTCCTTTAGTGTCTCAGTATGCAATTTCTTTGCTCCTAAAAGACTATGTCTGCTTGCCATAAATGCTTCGCAGTGACATATTAAATGTTGAGGAGTTTCATCCTCTTCTCCACATCCTCTGCATGTTGGTTCTTGTTTAAGGCCCAACCTGTGCAAATGTTTGTTTAATTGACAGTGTCCTGTTACCAGTCCTGTTATTAATCTAACATCTTGCTTGCTCATTAAGAGTAAGTTGTCAGTTCTTTTCTTGGATGGCTCATTCAGGAAGAGCTTGGAGTGTCTCTGGCCTGATATGGCTGTCCAGTGCCGTTTTTGCCATTACCAGAGCAAAGTTTTAATTTCCTGCTTAACTGTTTCCGCAGTTATTCCGCATGCAGGTTCGGGTCCTATAAAAGGTATATTTGTCCCGTCTTTATCTGAGTGCCCGGGTACCCATATCAGTCTTAGTTTGTTACTCGCTCCTAAGGCATTCAATCTGTGGATGCAGTCCAGAATTAATCCTGAGCCTACCTCACACGAGTTTAAAGCTTTGAGTGCGGCTTGGCTGTCTGTTACTATGGAGATTCTTCTATTGTGGTAGTTCTTCTCCAATAGTAATTGCACGCTGGTTAATATTGCATATACTTCCAAGCAGAAGTGTGTAGCAATATACTTTTCACTCTTTTTGCATAAACAGCTACTTATATTTTTACTCTCTTAACAGAATGGGTAAAAGTGCCACTTTCCTACGGAAAGTAATACAAAAAAGACCTGTATAATATACTTAGAGATCTTATAAATATAATCATATAAGTGTAATTTGTGTAGAGATTTGATAAAGTACAAGTTGGTCATTAATGAATGATAGTCACCTGATATTCTATTATACAATAATATGAGTATGTGTTAGTAAAACTACATTTCATTCTGCGGAACTTGATCTAAACTACTTTCCGAAAATGACAATGAAATAACAGGAAATGTCAAAAATATATTTTATCATTGTATCTCTTGATACGGTTCGTTTTCCACAGTTTCGGTTATTGAGTATTGAATGATTTTTGTTATTTCTCGTACTATTGTCTGTCATTTTAAAATTGTAGATATGAATTTGTAATATATTTATATCAAATATTAAACACATATTCCATTTCTGTAAAACAACACACAATAATTTTTGATCAATATGTAGTTATTGATTAAATTATTTATTATCTGCTCGTATATTCATGAAGTACTCTTGAAAAACCCTTTATGTCTATTTACCCACAGAATAGCAAAAGTTGCCATTTGAAACTTTTCATATTTCATCTGTTACACTCGGCATACGGCACCGAAATAAAATATTGAATTTCCCGCCATGCAGGTCGTTTCCAATTCATGTAACTTCCGCAGCGTTTGGAGCGGAAGTGGCTCCATAGAACTATAAGCAGATTGCATCGTGTTGTATAAAGTAGTTGAAGCTGAAGCCACGTACAGATGGCGGCGCTTCTCTCGCTCAAACTGACGCTTTGATTTCAAATAACTCAACAGACGTATCAAACGGTATTGGTTTCTGATTCACTACTTTGATGAGGTTGTGAAATCACAAATATTTGGGAGATATTTTTCAATTATTTTATTTTGATTTTGTTTCAATCAATAAGATAATTAGATTTTTTTAAATATATATTTTTGCCATATTTGTTTCTCACTAATTTTTATTATTCCAAAAGTCATTTGGTTAAAAAATTTGCGTTTTAAAAATGTTCCAGTTTTTTTTTATTACCAAACTATATTTACATACATACATACATAAAATCACGCATTTCCCACTTAGTGGGTTAGCACAAACCCGAAAGAATAAAAATATTATAAATCATGTAGACTTGTACAGAATAATAATATTCATTTATTTTTTATAAATATAATGTAGAAATAGCATATATTTCAATAACATTTAGGTCCATGAAGAAAACAGTTTGATATAAAAACTTATATTCGTGACGTCACAACTATATTTTCAAATTTCGGGGGACTATAACTCGTTTTTTAACAGGAAATTTTTCACCGGATTTTCACTGACAGTCTTAGTTTTACTTATATGTTCAGATGAAATTATATAAAAAAATGGTGGAATCCCCTATTATTGTTAATTAAAATAAGTGTTTATGAAACTACACTGAAAATAACTATTACTAATATTAAACAATTATTAAAAAACTAATTAAGACTAAAACTACAATTAACTAGATAACACTAACACTATTTATTTATTTAACAATTAACACTACTATATATTTATACGATCTTACTAATTATTTATTTCGACTATTTATGTCACTGTTTATTTATATCACGTTCAACTGTCCGCCTACCGACCTCCACAGCGTCTATATATTCAACTGACTCAACGGCGTCTGTATATTCAACTGCTCAGAAGTCACGCTTTTCACCTCACTATCTGTCTATCTATTTATGTAACTAAAAGTCTAACTTCCACAGCTTCAGTATCACCGACTTTTTTTTATTAAACCGGGACTAATCTATTATAAAAAAGATATAATTAAATCAAAATGATATTCTTAAACTTAAAAGCTAATACTATCTACTTTTCAATGTATTTAATTTTAGAAATAGAAAATGCATTTATCTAAATAAAATTCTAAACTAATTTATTATGACATTTATTTACAGTAATTCTCGTTTCAAATATGAATACCTTTTATAAAATTTCATATCTCTGTTATTACTGTTGTTACAAAATTTTGTATTAACAATAGCCAAAGGTAAAATTTTCATTCAATATTAAAATAAATATACGATGCATGTTTGGATTAAAAATTGTATTTACATATCGAAAACTATTATTTTTATTTTACAATAAAATTATACAAACGCACTGTATAACAAAAACTGTCCTATATATGATCGAAAAATCGCAGTTTTAACATCGCATCACCACAGTAAAACCTATACACTCATATTACAATGACAATAGTCACTCCATTTTAATTCATACACCACTGAGAGCAATCAATATGCAAAAATATCGCTAGATAATTATGCATAACATAAAGGGTAATAATGCTTTTTATTGCTTGCAATTTGATCCCGTGATAATAAAAGAAATATGACCTGGTTCGGTTGAATGAAAATAAGCGAATTTCCGATACTAAAAGTCTATTTATTCAGTCAGCCCTGGAACGAATACATACAATTATATTTTCCAATAACTCCGGGGATTGCGAATTCCGGAAGAATAGCTACTTTAATTACGTTCTCGTGTTTACTTTCAATCCGGATCTATTCTCCACTTATTTGCATAATAAGATAAAGAATTGTTATAAACTAAAAAATTAACTTCGTTAAAAGCAACGATAGGAAGATGAAGATAGTGTTTTCCATGATATTGTATAACGAACAAGAAGAATAATTGTATAATGGAAGAATTGTTTTAAGTGGTGTAATTGTATTCAAGATGATTCAATTAGAATAAAAGGATGAATGATACGTTAACATTTTTGCAATAGAGATTGTAACCATCGAGAGCTAATTAAGTACTACCTATTGGAAAAATTGAAATATTATTTAGGGAAATACTGAAATTCTTAAATTGTTGCTAACTATGTAATATCACGAAACCAAGGTTTGTAATAGTGCCAACTTATTAACCACCGTTTTACATCAATATTTTTACTTCCTCGTAGAGGTGGGCGCGTGAGTAACTTTTTGTTCACAATCACGCACGCTCACGGAACTAAAAATGTAATCACGACCAATCTCCCACGACTTTTTATGTTTGATGCAAGATCACTCACGCTGACGGTTTTATTTTGGCATTCACGCCCGATCACGAACGGCGGGTCACGTTCGTGTCACGTAATTGTTTCTATGTACATTTAAGCCTGTTTAACACAGTCATAAGTTGTTATCAAGTTTGTTAACAAATTGGTAATAAGTTAGGTAACAGATTGGCTTCATTGGAAACGAATGTTTATGGACAAATAGGTTGCTATTCCATCACAATTATCATTATAAATTTGGTAACAAATTTGTTAACAAAATTATGATCGTGTCAAACGGGCTTAAAGATTTGTATATCTTTAGTGAAATCGGAGCAACTGTGTATATAATTTTGGCTACAACAATAACACCATTTTTATGCAAAAAATACTGTTTACATATTTGGATATAATAATAATGACAAGAATGTAAAGTAAAAGATGGAAATTGACAATTTTTAAAATAAAAAATAGAAGAAAACTTGTACTCACGCCCGATTAAAATTCAATCACGCCTGATCACGCAAGATAATTTTTTAGTGCCTCACGCTCACGTCCAATCACGACGCAAAATTTAAATTATATTCACGATCACGCGGATCACGTCGTGACCCATCGTGACCCGACAAAAACACGGCCCGCGCCCACCTCTACTTCCTTGTACAAAGTAAAGGAAGTATTGTATTCGCGAAAAATTTCGGTTTCCAGATTTCCACGGAAATATCCATTTTGGCCATCTCTGTATCCATTCTGACTAATTTCGTCGTGACGTCTGTACGTACGTACGTACGTACGTACGTACGTACGTATCTCGCATAATTCAAAAACGGTACACCGTAGAAAGTTGAAATTTTGTATTTAGTACTTCTATAACATCTAGTTGTGCACCTCCCTTTTTGGTCATTACACAATTTCCAGAAATGGTACTTTATTTGAAGCCTATAATAGATTTTAATGAAAAACTATATTAAAATATAATCCGAAATTTTTCAAATTTAGTATATAAGACTTTTATTTCAATTGGAATAACATGGCAGAATTTGGTTAAAACAGGCTAACCGGAAGTGATATGTTACCTGAAGTTGTTAACAGTTTTTCTTGAATAAAATGGTTTCATTTTGATTTTAGAAATAAATGCTTCAAATAAAATTAAATTCTGCGTTTAGCACATCAAGAATTATTAAATTAGCCCTTTGTATAAGCGAGGACACTTTAAAAAAATACTTTTTTAAATAAAATTTGAAACCAAGACAATATTGTACATTTATGTCAACAGCTTTTATTGATTTTTTTTTGCCAAAAGTTGCACTTTGTGACGCAAATGCCTGGAATCAGTTTCGACCCTAACTGTTCTAATGCAAGTTTAAGTTACCATAAATGAGTGAAAGTCTGAGAGCATGTTAGTTTTGGCGCGTTTTTCAAAATTATCTATGAATTTCAAGGAAGTACACCTTTGCACCTGAAAAGTAGGTATCTTTGAACTGAAAACGAAAATAATTTTATTTCAAATACTCGCATGAGTTTACATCCTTACTTTTTTATTTGTATATTTATATACAACATAAAGTCATTTAATATATTTGGAACATGCGGCTCTATTAAAATAAAAATATTTTTTGACGTGCGTGCCGGGCCCCTTGAGGCACAGGGCCCGTGTTCCGCGGAACACCGGTAGTTACGCCACTGATACAGAGAGTGTATCGTTCTAAATACGGTTTACTTTATTCTAAAATAATAAACATGACAAATAAAATAATGAGTGAGTTTCTAAAAATAATATTTATTAATTATGTCATTTTCTGGAATCGATAAACTATTGAACAAACCACGGATGTTATGAATCATAACAAGCCTTAGATGTCTTAAAATCCTTGATCTACGAGCTCGGATTTCAAAACCGACATTTGCGGCAGTTTTGACATACATAACATTCCTAGGTATGTTAATAGCTATAATTTTATGTTTTTTTAATGGTGGCACTTAAAGTTTTATAAATAAAAACAATTTATTATATATGAAATTATTATTTAAACCCAATTTTAAAATGTAATACTTATATGTAAATCGTGGTTCTATTCCAACAATAGATCTTTCTGGTAAATAAATAATTTAAAAAAATTATCATTTGTACAAAATGAATTTCGTTTATGATATCGTAAGTAGATTTACTGCAGCACCTAGCATTTAAGATAAAAATTGAAACAAAATACAAAAGGAAAACAATCGATGCAAATTCAAAATCAACATAACATTAAACATCTAGTATCTCTTGCAAAGCAAATTCCCCTGTGCGATAAAACGGGTTTAAGTGCTTAACGTAGCATGCCGGGTGTTACAAAAACTGTTCCTACCTTGAAGTCCGGATCCGTCGTCATTCGCTTAAACGATCCAACGATGTACAGAGTCCCAGTCCCCGTGTCCACCATCTTTGCCTGAGTGGTGTATCTGCAATCAAAAAAGACACTCAGAACTCTTTATTGCAACTGCAATAAAACTAGGATTAAAAAACTAACTCGTTCGTTTCTTTGCAAGAGTTGTAAATCTTTTATTTGCTCGGATTTCCAACTAGTGGGAATTAATTTTGTTCTAATTGGGTGCATTCGTGGTCGTTTTCTGGCTGCCATTTTGAATTATTAAACGGTTTTATTCACTTTCTACCTATACGGACAAGTTCCAAGAAAGTAATTAAATTTTATTTTTACATGAGTAATAGTAAGGGATGAAATTTATTAGAGTTTAATTAATTTTTATTGAAGGATGATTTCAGATCTTTTAATCGGTTCTGCATATTGAGAAATTGAATACCTTTTTCATAAAACATTTCATTATTTCAATTTACGTATATAGGGGAATTCTAAATTTAAAGTTGTAAAATTTAAGGTAAAAAATGTTATAATATTGTGGATTATGCTAGAAAATGACAATGTAAAAAATCTGATGTGGCCAACACATAACCTCTCGCCAGATATTTTACCTGGTTGTACGCCTAAAACGAAAAATATTTTTAAATACAAATACACATATTCATGTCTGACTACAAAATAATTATTTTAATATAAATTATGTACAATACATACATTTTCTTTATATTCAATATCCTGAAATTTTCTTTTTCTACTTTCCTTTTCTTTTTCTTTATATTCGTCATTTTTTGCCGCAAATTCCTTTTATATTCTTTTTTACGTATATTCTTTTGCGTTGTTGAATTTTTTATTTTCATAATCTTCATAATAATGTACAAATATTTTTGACAGAGGCATACAAATATTTTTGACAGTGACATTTATGTGTCAATTACAAACATTTGAATTTCTTGCCTTGTAGTAGTTTGATCTGAGATTTTTTACATCAAATTATTTTATATGCTTTTCTTTATCTCTAAATCTATAGAAGATATAATAATGAATTTATATTTATCGAATAAAGAATTTAACGTTCTTTAATATAAGTATTTACATAAATTTTCGATAAATAATATTTAGATAATTTTCTTCTTCTAACTACTACTTCCGGTTGTCCAATTGTTACCAAAACTGACTGGCCTCTTCCGATTATTGTTAGATTGAGGAATCAGTAGTTAAAAATGTCTTAAGTCTTATAGTATTTGAGATAAAGTGAATCCAACATCCACACACACATCCCCACACACACACACACACACACATACGGATATCATCGTAAAAATGTTATAATCGGATTCTAGGGACCTTAAAACGTGCTTATTCATTAAAATCTGGATATGCGATTTTTAGCATGAATACAATACCTCTCTTAGCGAGAGGTAAAAATCATATTTTGATTTTTATATGGTGGGTTTTCTTGCAATTTATTTTGCCGCTAAAAAGGCATTAGGTATGTGATATGTGACGTACTAGAGACTCATGACATTTCTAACAATTTTTTTTACATAAAATTACACCAATAACAAGAAACACTTTTTCTGCCATTGACTGCGTCAAATGTCTTGCTTGTGTTAGTTTTATTATGTTTTATGTTGTTACAAGTTTTCTGTTTCAAATATTTCTAAAAATCATCAGCTCCTCTTACGTCACATCCGGTAAAATTCAATTTTTCAGGTAATATTTAAAAATTCATACGTCACTCAAATTAAATACAGGCCGCGAAATTAAATTTCGCGACCGTTGTTATAGTAGCGACCGCGAAATTAGGTAAATAATCACTTTGACATTTGAGAATTGCATGGTTTTGTTTATCAAATGTTAATCCCATAGCCACCTTGTAAGCTAATTTTCTATTTACAATGAAACTGTTTAAAGTTAATAAAATTTATAAGTACATATTTTTTACGGTTGCACAAGAAATATTGTGTACACCTTGTCCGCGAAATCCTTTAGCGCCCTCGAGATTTTTCTCTCGGTACGCTAAAGAGTGATTTCGCGGCTTTGATATACAAATAACTACTTCGTACCTCCGTCCATTTTGACTAGTATTACAGAACTCAAAATAGTCCAGAAATGCACTGTTGCTGACCTAGGCCGGCAAAATGAGTTAGCATTGCTGGTGATATGTCAATTTAAGATTATTTTCAACACAAGAATTAGCAATCTTTAATTTTTGTAACTTAAATAACTAAATTTTGTCATAAAAATAATAATATGCTGTCATTACTGACATCTCGTATAGATTAATTATAAGTTCCAACTTTAGGACTAGTTTGTTTTGTAACTACAACTAACTTTACGTGATACAATTGACTTTCCGCCGTCGGTCATTAAAAATATGTATCAATACCTGTGTATTGCATAGCCTATTGTAATATTATAACATCATTTTTAATACCATTTTTCTCGAAATAATTGTTATAGAACCCAATACCATATTTATATCGTTGAAATCCGAAAAAAATTCTTTATCTAATGGGCTAAAAATTATATAGGATACCATTAAAAAAAATATTCTGCCGTTTGAGAACCACTGGTCGAATTTTCGGTTTGTTATTATTAATAAATTAGCCTCTTATTCTTGATCATTTCTCGTATATAACATTTTTTTCTAAAGACATTAGTTCGCCCAAAAAAGCGCTGGTTGTTTTAAAGGAAACACCCTGTATATTATATATATATATATATATATATATATATATATATATATATATATATATATATATATATATATATAGCGTAAATACCTCATTTCCACGGCAGTCACTCTCTTTTTATACTTTCCCGTCCATGCCCAATATTCGCTTCCATACATCAAAGCAGGCACTAGCATTCCATTATATACAATTAACCGAGCTTCTCTACATACATTTACTTTTCAAGCAAACGTACGCAGATCACCGATTACCTTACATCCTGCACTCACTCTTTCTCAAATTAAAACAATTAATCTTTAATTATGTCAAAAAGTATTTGTTACTTAGTAACTTAGTAACATAAGTGTTAATCGTCTTAGGGTAATCATCAATATAAGTTTGTTTTGATTGGTTACTTTCGCACACGTGATCAGAATTTCAGGGATTCAATTGGATAATTTTTTAACCAAAAAATTTTCAACGTAATTTTTGAAATTTTCATATTTAATTACTATCGCTACAAAGCATGTAAAGGTAATTATGTTTATTGCCTTAGATGCAGAATTTTATGCCCTAAAACTTTTATTTGACACAATTTTGCTTAAAATAATTAGGCGAGCAGGAAATTGCAAAAAACTGATTTCCCATATTAATCTCCTATGTACACCTTAAAAATACTGTAAAAACTCATTCACTTGCTCCAGTTTCATTGGTAAATACAATCTAAAAATAAATAATAATACTCTAATCACTCTGCGCTATCTCTTAACTAATGCTAATTATTACTAATGGATGTCGCTGTATACATCCTGCATTTATCATCCTAATAAATTCCAATCTAACGCCAAATAATTCTAAAACAAACGTTCCATCCACGTAAATTAATCTCCCTCGTAATAAATCACAGTATTCTTCTTGTTTTAGTCCAGGAACAGCAACTAGCGAGCGACCAAGTCAACTGTACAAGGTGCTAATAATCCGACGGCCGCGCAGGGTAGGTTAGTGCCAGGCTGTTATGGAAGGACTTATCGTATATGAAATGTCACCTCGTATATTCGAGTAATACAGGGGAATTTATGGCCAGTTGTATTAAACAAAAAGGAAGAGGGGAATATTCTAGGGGCTGTAGTTTGTTGCAGAATAAATAAGCAGAGTTAGAAGAAATATAATTGCGGTTCATATTAAAAATTATTTCCAATTTTGAAATATTTAACAGTGATTTCTGGAGAGCTTTTGCCCGCGTTTAGACTCCTTGAGGTAACGCTTGGTAACCTGATAAGTGCCATCTACCCTACAGATACAAGGGTCATGTTAAAATTATTCAGAATAAGGTTTTTTTAAAATTTCATTTTAAATATGTTCAAATTAATGGTGCTATTCTGTAACTTTGCTCTGTAAGACTGTAACTCTATAGACTCTATAAGCTATATAGAGCTCTGTAAGACGACAGCTTACAGAGTAGTAAAATTACTTATTCTGTAACTCCCTTTATAACAAATCTCGCTACAGAGTTATTCTTATAGAATGCCTAACTTCAATCCTGTTTAGCTGACAAATATGCTACAGTATATTTGACAGTAATTTTGTAAGCATTCTAAAAAATATGAAATAGAAACGATTGTTATATAAATAATACACCATAAAATGGTAGGTATATTGGTTCGAAGATACATATTCCATAATATATTTATGTAGTTGAATAAGCAATAGATTCCATGACGATTTTTCATTATTATTAATTTCTATAAATACATCAGATTTACACATATGTAATATATAGAGTTTATGATTAAAAGAAATATATAATAATTGAATCAAAATACGTTATGTTTTGATTTTTGCAGGTAATCAATTTTTGTCATTGTTGTAATCAATGCTTGTCATTGTGAATAATTTTTTTTAACTCCCGTGTTTTAATTTTTGTAATCTATTCTCCTCGCTAGTGTGATCTATTAATATTAATTATGCAGTCATCGTTTAATGACTGTTTCAATTATTCTATGACACTGTGAACAGTTCTCTACCATTAATTTGTACTCGTACTCGTACATGTAGGTAGGGTTTTCTTCAAATTATTCTTACTGGCGGAAACTGTCTTTAGCTTTGAATCAATAGTTATGACAAATTCTTAAGTATAGCTATTTAAAATTATTCAACTTTAATTAAAGTTTTACAATGAGTTTGTTTAAAAACATTTCTTAATAAGTAATGAAATTCATTATCTGGTACACTGATCTAAATGGATATTGATATAAGTCTGGAAAAATCTTCTCTATTTTCATGCTAAAATATTTTTTTAAACATAAATTTCTATAAGAATTGGTTGGATGTATAATAGCTTCTATGTTTTTCATTTAATAATAGATATAATAAAAATTGTTAACTTTTGCTTTTAATTTCTATATTTGTTTAAATTTTTTATATAAAATATATATGTGACGTTTCAATATGCTCTGTAAATACTTTACAGTCAAGATTTTGGCGCTGTAAGATTTATAGAAATTTCTATAACTCTGTAGCACTTACAGTACTGTAACTTGGTTACAGAATAGCAGTTTGCTTACACCCTGTAACGTTGGTTACTTACAGAGTCTACAGAGCTTATAGAACGGTACAGAATAGCACCATAAGTCCCTTCAACAATGACACACTTAATAACCATTCTTTCCTTCCACTTCTGAAAAGCTCCCAACCAACCTTTTTTTGCAACGCTTTCAACTAACTGTTCCCCTAATTATTACACTCTCGTCTGTAGATGATGTAAGTATTATATTTTGAGGTTCGTTTTCAAATGACAGATCTCAGTTCTTTATTTGTAATGCACTTATTTCTGAATATTATTACGTTTTAGAGAGTTTGTACTGCTTTGGATGTCACATATGACGGAAAATAATATCAAAAATGAATTCAAACGTGGATAAATATTGTCCCCAAAAAATTAGCGATCCGTCATCCGTCAAAAATCAATGCGAAACATTGCAGTCTGCAATTCTACGTACTTACTATTTATATGTGTAGTGAAAGTAAATTGCTTTTTAAGGCCCTTTTCATAATCAATTTTAAGTATTATAATTAAATTAAAAATGATTTCTGTGTTGTGCTTTCAAAGCTGTCTTCTTATTATTTGTATTAATTGTTGTAATCAATTAATGTATTAATTGTTGTTGTAATCAATCATTAATATTGTAATGACTTATAATTACAAAGAAACTAATTTTCATTATATACCGTTCACATTATTTGTAATATAAAGTCCATAAACAATGATCGGATTATAATTAGGGAATAATGAACGATTATGCCCTCATATAATGCCCCGGTTGTTATAGATATGTTTATATACGCCTTATCCTAGCAATAAACAGTTCATAATACTTTAGTGAGACACAAAAATATTTTATATTTTCTTGTATTTTCAAAATTGAAGATGTGTGATAACAACCAAGCGGAAAATCAAAAGAAATTTGGAGATCTGATTTTTGACACAAAATATTAAATAAATAATAAAATAGGCAAAATTATCTAATATTATATATATATATATATATATATATATATATATATATATATATATATATATATATATATATATATTTATTAGCTTACAAACTAGGTATATTATAGGTAAAGATTTAATGACGGGATATAATTTCAAAAATTTAGAGCTGCACTTTTTTGTACAAGGTCAAATACATTCACATTGAAACTTGCATTTTTTTATGTGAGCAGTTGCGGGTTTATTCCTTTTTCATGTAAAGAAATAAATTAAAATTAATTTGATTAAAATTATTTCACCACATTATTTATATATTCAAAAGAATAGGTACATTTAAGCCGCGACAAAGACAGAAATTTATACTACGAACTACAAGACAACTAGATGTGAAATGAGAACCGCGCATTCTAATAAATAAAAATATATTTTGTAATTCTTGTTTCATGTACAAAATTGAATAATAAATAATATAGAGAGAAGTGAATAAAGCAACTGCGAAATATGAATTTAGAGCTACATCTTTCAAATTTAGAACTGTAGAAACAAGCCAGAGCTGCACCAAATTATATCCCCTGGATGTAATATGAAAACTAAAATTCAGACATCGGAAAAAAAAACATTAAAAAAACTCGAAATATTTAGATAAATATCCGGAACATAAATCACAATAAAACCAATTAATATTGCCATTAAATTTTCGAACAAGCAGCTCCATTATTGTTATATTTCTAAGAGGATGCATAACAAAGATCTGATTCATTCACCAAACGATGGAGTCATGGTATTAGAAACATATTTATACAATAAACTCAATTTCGTTAAAAAGTGGAGTTGTTAACGTCACATCTCCAATTGCAAATATTATTTGGAAGAGTGTATAACCTCGTCTTATTTAGCAGGCAGGGGATGCTTCTCACGATTGACGCCAGGCGTCCCAGGCGTCGTTGGTATCCCTGTGGAGTCTCCCACGTGTACGCATCTCCACCATTAAAGCAACGCACGCTGGATCCCATTTCCCAAGCTCCTTTACCATTATTTTCGTTTTAGACTTTCCTTAATATATTTCACCTTTATCTTTTTTACTCCAACGTCTCTTGTTTTGTTTTTCCTTGCTTTTAAACTTTGACTTATTGAGTGAAATGCTCTTGACAGCTGACATTTTAAGATAAATTGGGGAATAACTTTTTTAATATGTAATTTTCTTGTATAATTTTTCATAAAAGGATTGATTATAAAATTGTTTTTTAAACCAGTCAAGGGGATGATTTAAATTGCGGTCAAGTCGATCCTATTAATAAGGTTAACACAATTTATCCCGAAGTTTTATAAAATAAGAAAGAAATTATGATTGGTTTTCAGTATTGTAACGTTTTTATTTATGTAGTATGGGATTAAAAATTTAAAACCAAGAATTTATATATTTAATTTATTTTAATATACTACTATAGAATTAAAACAGTTAACAAAATACGATTTATAACAATGAACTCAGCAATAGTAAGAATTACACTCGCACTTAATGATCGCAGCAACGACCAAATATAACTAGACAAAACATTCCCTATCCCTCCTCATTGAATGTTTTGATTTCGGCTGGCCAGACAGAGAAACTAGAAATAGAGATATGTCTTGTCTAGTTCGAGTATTTCTCACTAGATGCCACGTAGAGTGTCAGTGTCTAATCTAGTGTTTAGTTTGAACGTTGCTCACTAGAGGCCACGTAGAAGCATGTGTATTTTGTATTTGTTTTGTAGTTGTAGTGCTTTTGTGAGTGACATGTTGGTTTTTCTTTAATATTAAACCTTCTAAATTATTTAATGTTAACTTTAATGTTAACCACGAAATTTTAACTAAGAACACTTGCGCCTCTAGTGAGCAACGTTCAAACTAGACACCGATACTCTACGTGGCCTCAATGGTGACCTGTAGTGAGAAATACTCGGACTAGACAAGACATATCTCTATCTCTAGTTTCTCTGTCTGGCCAGCCGAAAGCAAAACAAACCAAATGAAGTTTTGTCTAGTTATATTTGGTCATTGGATCGCACCATCTATCACCAATTTTTTTAACACTTCTTGCCTCGTTTGATTCTTCAGAATTTACATGGCTAGTAGCCGGAATAGGGTTGTTGCAATATTTTTAAAAAAATTTATATATATATATATATATATATATATATATATATATATATATATATATATATATATATATATATATATATATATATTTAAATAGCCGAAAATATCCGCTAGATATTTTATAATTAATTATTAAAATTTGCATAATATTTTGAAAAAGTCATGATTTGAATCAGAATGTGACGTCAAAGTTAATATGAGATTAACTATCACCTACGTTTATTTACCTAGATGATGGACAAACTGTATTCTTATTGGCTATGAATGACGTGCTATATATAATTTGACATCACAGGAGTTGGGAGTTGTTTTTCATAACTATTTCTGGCACAAATCTTTTTATTTAATTATTTTCGAAAATAACAACAAATTATAAATAATAAATAATATACGAGTATATCATCACGGCATATTACTCATTGCTGGGTGTGCCAATTATTATTATTTTCTTATTACTATAAAAAATATTGCATAAACTTTCATAATAAATACTTTTTTGAAAAATGTGAAACTGGTTCATCGTGGAGAAAACTACAGTTTTCCAGATATAGATAAAGTCATAATTACCAATCACGAATATTTACATATATTGTACTCGTTCGGAAATATCTGCCCACTTCGTTCATATTCAGTTCTTTTACTTCCTGGACGTATCCTACTAAAATTTCATACCACTAAAATAACTTATCCCCGTAACCGTACGGTATGGTATGAGGAGCAAATGAGAGTTGACGTTTAAATTATTTTATAGATGTGGTTTCTTTTGAAACTCTTGAGAAGAATAGAATTGTACGAAAAATTCAGGTATGAAATTTTTGCATGAACCCATTTAAATACTGGACTAGGAAAGCACAAAAATACATTATTATGTCTGGCTGAAAATAGATGGCCGACTAGGGGAAATGAATATCAAAACAGGGGTGCGTTTAAAATATTTTTAAACGTTTTTCGTTTATGGAAAATTGGGAAATTATCGGACACGCAGTCTAATGTAAATAATTTATTTCCTGGCCTACGTTTCGACTGTTACTACAGTCTTCCTCAGGGCTCTAAAATGTATACATGGAAATACAAACATGGAATTTACACTATTAACAAGGTAAACTTATTTACATAAAAATTTACAACAAAATATATGAAATACTTTTTTTTTTACTTACAGAGATGATCAATGATTAAAACGGTAACGTGGGGATCCACCATATGACCCAATGGAGATAACAATTGAAATTTATTATTATTTATGACAACGCCAAGATTATTATAAAATAATCGAACTTGACAAAAGACTCACTTTAAAAATGTTATATATTAAATCCGATGAAAATAACATTAATCACCAGACAGATATAGACAAATTAAGTGTAATCTACCACAATTTTATAAATTATTACAAAAATAATCCATAACAAATGTTCAGTGTTACTAGGTTTCCAACAACACTTGTATGTTAGTAATTTGTCTATCTTAATAGTTCATTTCTTGTTAACTTGAGTACTCCATTTAAAAAAACCTTCGTATTGGACAATGTTAATTTATCCTTGACTTAACTTTACTTGCTTGTCCTTGTTATAAATTTTTATTACATCTTTGAGTACACGTTTTTCCTCTAATTCAGAACGTTTTAAATTTTTAGAAAAGTTGTTTGAGTTTTTTCTCTGAGTTCCAGCTTAAAATTTTTTTTTGACTTGATAGGTATATTATATACATACAATATATTTAATAAATTTCAATTGTTATCTCCATTGGGTCATATGGGGGATCCCCACGTTACCGTTTTAATCATTGACCATTTCTGTAAGTAAAAAAAGTATTTCATATATTTTGTTGTAAATTTTTGTGTAAATAAATGTACCTTGTTAATAGTGTAAATTTCATATTTGTATTTCCATGTATACATTTTAGAGCCCTGAGACAGACTGTAGTAACAGTCGAAACGTAGGCCAGGAAATAAATTATTTACATTAGACTGCGTGTCCGATCATTTCCCAATTTTCCATTCTGCTACCAGTCGATCATCGTACTCCACATTTTTCGTTTATGTTCATTATAACAAAATATTTTGGGCTTTAAACTATATAGTTTGGCAATTCTATAAAAAAGGATTATTTTTAATTTCCTCTAACAGTAATTACGACTCGAGGGTTGCTTTCACCATTAAATTTTTTAAATACATCCCTGAATCCTGTTGCTAAGGTCATTTTAAATGCCTCCCGGTATGGAATACAATTCTAATCTTTTGTAAGGGAATACATAAGGGTCTGTTTCCTTTTAAATCAAATATAGGGAAAAGTTTTCAAAAGAACGTACATCTATTAAATAATCTAAACGTCAACTTTCATTCGCTAGTCATACTATAATAACGAATTAGTTTATTAAAATCATCAAAGCCAACAAATGCAACGCGATTTTTTGACAGCAATGATTTAAAGGTCATGAGAGCAAGGAAACTGATTCGAATTTGTTCATTTTGATGATCCGTTAATTAAACAAAGCGTTGATGAAAGTTTCTGCAACCGTGTATATGTATTTATGTTTTAAATTATATTTAAATTTTTATGATTGTAGTTTAATATGTTGTAACCCAAAATAAAATTCTTATTATTATTGGTTTTTGTTTTTATGAAAAATGAAATTTAAGTGATTCGTTTAATCTTTGATGAAATAAATCATATAATTCAGATCCTAACAGAGCTGCCGTTTTATTGAAAGAACTGTTAAATTACGAAAAGTAACCAAAGATATCTTCAACAGAGTATTAGTGGTACTCAAGCAACATTTAAAGCTTTTGAAGTAAATTACATAAGTTTTATTTTTCCAATACTGTAGTCTGCAATATAGCTCTCAAGTAGAAAAATAAACTTTGTCTTCTTACGAGCTGAAACGTTAAAATGGAGTTATTTGATTTGTCAGAGTAATTTAAAACGATTTTGTCGTTTTACGTTTTACTTATATCGCGGCTCCCGGGACTTGAAACTTGTAATTAAAGTTTTTACAGTAACATAAAACTGACACAGCAATTATAAAATTATTTTACTTGAGTAGTTCTGACGCGAGAGACTTGAGAAACTCAATTATTTCATTTTGTATTTGCAATTCTCACTGCGCTAAGCCCTGATGACATTATTAAAGTCCTGTAAGCTACTTTGCCACAAAGAGTTCCTTGTTTAAATATTAAACCAGCGCGCTTGTGGCTGATCCCGTAATTTTTAATAAGTTCTTCTTTAATTCGGTGGATTTGCCAGTTTTTAATTAAACTAGAAATGGAAAGAACTATTGCAAAGTTCATTCCACTAAAGTTAATGGATACTTCATGACCGGAATATTTTAAAACTTTTCTTTTGTATGAAATGTACAAATTGTAATTTTCAACATATACTCGGCACTCGGCTTTTGATGTATACGATTCTAAACGTTCATAACAAACTAGAATATATGAACAATAAAGCTTGATTTACATTAGCGGTACAATGATGGTACAATAACGGTACAATGACAGTATGTTAATTAAACGTGGCATTTACATTAGACGGTACCACGACGATACGAACATAAAATACCATGACAATATAGTTTTGTCTTTTATGTATTATGACAGTTTGTGGTGCATGTCTGTATCAAAAGTAGAAAATATCGTGCAATGTTTAAAAATTTCACAAATACCGAGTTGGTTATAACTGTCCTTACTCTTGTCAAAGAAGAAGAAGAAAATGAAGAAAATCCAGAAAATTTTACAAAACAATACTATTTTTTATGTACTTTCTTTGATAACCTGCGAGTGTATATTTCACGTTTTTGTTATAAGCAGAGAACTTTTGTTAACTAAAATAGAAATATGAAAAAGTCAAAAATATGTCAAATGCATGTCAATCAGTTACTAGCATATGTTTACTTTCACTCGGTTGATTTTGGCATGAACGTCAACTTGAAGTGCACGTGCTCTTCAAACACAACCTTCCACTCTGTTACTATGATATACAATATTTTTTCAATAGAAACAAAACTATACTGTACCCTGGTCGTATCGCTAATGTAAATCAGTAAATATCACTGGGCCGTCATCGTACTGAGAACGTAGATGTAAATGGGTCCATTAAAATACATTGGACCAAGAAGTATCGTACCGTTATTGTACCGTCATTGTACTGCTAATGTAAATCAAGCCTAAATGTGTATTATAAACAAATACGAGAATGAATTGAAAACCTAACCTAAGAGCACAGAGAAAGCAGCATTGGGCTGTATTTCAGATAAGAACAGACTTGGTGGCGCTGCTGCGCCAGCCTGTTTTACAGACATAAAACTTATGAATTAGTTTTGTTTCGTGTATGACATACTTGACAGCTCAAAACATCAAAATTTGATAATTTTTAATTATTTAGTAAATAAACAGTTACTTAAAGTTGTTAAATAGATTATAAAGACAAAATGGAATAAATAATATATCTGCTTTACGTATTGCTATAGTAAACTTGCCTTGCGTTTAGACCAATCAGAAAGATAGAATCGTAAGCCCTATTTTAGTCTAAGTCTATTCTTAAGTGAAACACAGTATAGATGCACACTTATTCTTGGTGAGGCTATGTTTACCTACTGTCATTGTTATTAAGTGTCAGTGCAGTGGGAAAGGTCAAGGCGTCTGGCTCGTGGCTTATGGTTGGTTTGTACTGACTCGGACGAGTTACACCGAGCCATTTTCATCGATATGTACGCATTTGAAAATGAATCCCCGAGATAAACAGATTGTTGTATATTTATGGAGAAAATAACAAAAATAATAATAATATTAATAGTAATAATGTAAAATTATGTACATATCTGATAAATAAAAACAGCCAAAAATAATACAATGTAAATTCAGACACCACCTAAACAAGACTTAACCTGCAAACACCGTTCCATAACCAAGAATATACTGGAACGTTGGAAAGGTTGCGCGAGCCGAGCCTAGGGGAGCGGCGCGTTTCCCTTCGACTCGTGTCAAATTTACCGACAACTGACGGGAAGCCCGAGCCTAGCCACGAGCCACCTCATTCCCACGGCGGGAGGTTTGCCAAACTCAGGTAAAAGTTCGCCGACCCACGCGTCGTGGGAAGCCGGCTTAACACGAACCTTAGACGAACCAACATTTTCAGCGCCTTTGATACGTGCCAGTTTAGCGACAGCTGATGGAACCTCACGAACGATCACGAACTACGCACCACGAACCGCAAGCTATAGCGAACCGTATGTGTCAAACGGTGTAAGGTCCGTGGCTCGTCGAGACAAATTCGTTGAATCACGCGCCGTGTAACTACGCCTTTACAGTTCTCAACTAAGCAATGCAACCCCAGAGTTGACTGTTGACGGCAAATTGCAACTGAAGTTAACTGTTGTTTGACTTTGGTTGATACGGTTGTCGGTTTACTATCAAGTAGCAACTTCAAAATTAGATTAGTAAACTTTGGTTGACACAACCGAAGTTGTTATTGTTGGTTACCGTCAACCAAAGTTGACTAATGTTATTTTGGCTGCACGAGTATGTTCACCACTATCTGTTTGAATCAATTCAACAGCAGAAACATCATACAAATTAGAGTATACCGCCTCCCAAAAATACAATGATGGTGCCGTCCGCTGGCAGTCAGAGCTTCTATTTTTTTGGAACGCGATAATAATATTGATGGTGGATATTTACAATAGCACGATAAAAAATAAAAATTTTAAGCAAACATGTTTCATGTACATACATTTATTTGTAACATGAAATGAAATATTCAATCACAATTTTTTTTGTGATCGTTGTTTAATATTATGTAGTAGTAGTTCCGAAAGCAATTTAAATCCATAATCCCTCTTTCACAAACTAAACGACCTCGTTAGCTACCAATGTTCACATTCAAACTGTAGCACATTTCACAAAAATAAACTTTTACAATGAAGCAAATATTAACCACCCTTAAAATCTTCCGCATTTCAGCGCTGGCCATCAATTGAGCCCTAGTTACTCTCGGAGATTGTTATGGATTCCTCGTACGGTTTAATTTGTATAAAATTACCATACAACCCCTGATATCCACCCTTTCGGCAGCGCTGACGCTGGCCTCGCCTCCCCA
>OY720451.1:11765162-11844539 GCA_963082715.1 Harpalus rubripes
TAAATAATTAATATCATTTTGAAATTAATTAATATCACCATATTTTGTGCTTGTAGTCATATATTGCTCTGATCCGAAATTCGAACCCGAACCCAAAACTGATCAACCATTATAATTTTCATTTTTTTTTTTTTAACAGAACTGAATCTGAATCGACATTTATTTCCTAAACCTGAACCGAACCTGGGCTACAAATACTTTTCGGTTCAGGTCCTTGACAATAATACAGGTCCACAGTGCCGGCACGAGACTTTTGAGCGCCCCAGGCGAAAAAAATTGCGCCCCTCATTTATTACAATTTTGTTTAGATTATATAGGTACAAAAATAGACAAGAGGCGATTTGTGTCCATAACTCGCGAACAGTCACAGAATTTTAATCTGAGTGATTGTTTTTTTAAAAAATATTTTGGATATTTAAAATACACAGATTTTTTTTCCGTTGGGTTCTACAGAGTCACATTATTTTTGTCTAATACCATATTCAGGATTAGTCACGAGAGAGTTACTTTCAAAGTGCGCTTGTATGCAACCCGAAATACAATTTCAATTTACAACAGTGTTTAGTTTCCTCTCTTAAAAAAATAGAATATTTAATTCACGATTGCTTTACCTGTCTAGCAGGGACCGGAAACCGAACCGAACCCGAACCGAAAACCGTTCCGAACCCACCTTTTTTGTGAACCTGAACCAAAACCCGAACCACTGTTAATTTGGTCGACATGAACCCGAACCGGAACTGAACCCACTATATTCGGGTTCAAAAAACCTGGTTCACTGAACTACCGTGTTTTAATACTTCTGTGACACATAGTTGCAAATAGGATTAGTTTTTTTACTGAAATACTTACCTTTACACAAAACCTACATTTTTAATAATTTATTTCATTATTTGAAGAAGAAGAAATATTAAAATTAAAATAAACTTAATTTACAAGAACATAGTTTTTAAAAATTATGAAGACGTCCAAAGGCTTCCAAAAACTATTAATATATTAAATTTTTGAGAGGAACAAAAATTGTTACACTCTATGACATTGCACAAATTGAGATAGCAGTTACAGCTACACGTTAGTGTGGAACGGGCATTTTGTGCACTAAATTCTATTTGCTGCTTAAACGAGTAAATATGTTTGAAGAAATATCAGATATTTTGATTATTAGAAAATTTCTTTACAAAGTAAATTTATTGGTTATTATTACCTAATAGAGTAATATTATTTTGTTATTACTATTTACTATTCTTACTCGTATGTACATTTTCTTTTATTTCAGATATATATTTTCAATTTTTCGAACCCGAACCGGAACTGAACCGGTACCGAACCACCTAAAAATATTTTTTCTGAGCCCGAACCGAATCTAAACCCAATTTTATTTTAATTTCTGAACCTGAACCCAAACCGAGCCCATTTTTCTGCGGTTTCCGATCCCTGCTGTCTACACTCTAAGAAATATCGTCCGTGTAAAGTTACCAAATCGATTGGTGAAGTAGTTTAGTGTTAATTTTAACACTTAAACAAGTACATTTTCCGTCCGTGTTAAAAATACGGTTTAGTTAAATTTTGTCTGTGTTATTTTAATAAATTTGAAATATGTTAACCACATATGGAGTAAATGAGATATATTACCCAAAAATATGGTTACTTTTAATTACCAACAATTTTTTGAGTTACTTATGCTCAACTTAGTGTACATTTGCACAATACGGTGCTGCAACTACACTATATTTCGTTAAAAGTAAAATAACACTCAACGCTGTTAATATGACGTGTATTTACTACAAGCAGCGATCAAATCAGTACCAAAGTGTGGATTGTGCAACATGTTTATTGCTACAAAAGTGTTATTACATACTTCAAAATGAGTATACAATATACCATGTGATATAAAAATGAATAGTTCTAAATTAATTTCATGAGTTTTTTTTAATACCAACTAACTTCCTCATGCCAGAAATTATTGAGTCTATGGATACACTATATTTTGTTTAAACTCTAAAACCACTAAAATTGCAAAATTAGATGTGTCTGAATTGACTTTAAAATTTTTAAATATTTGTTTGTACAAAGAACCATATATTAAACGCTTTCTTGGTCCGAGTTCCGATGGAAATTATATTATTAACATATTTTTGTATACACAGATATTAGCCAAATATAAGATTTATTTACTTATGTATTTTTTGATATAATAAAATTATATTATTTATATTTCAATGATATCCATATTTACCTTATTTAACACATATTCTGTAAAAAATTACTCAAATACGAGTAAATGAATACACCAAGAGGTGCTACTGAAACGCGTACTTTACACTATTTAGTGTAGAAGGTAATTAACTCGTACATTTATTTAAAATACGAATTTCAGTGTAAATTTTAACACGCACTAAATATTTTTAACTAGAAATTTTGTGTTAAATATTAAACCAGTTTCCAGTGTACTTTTTAACCAAACAGATACTTTGTTAAAATTACACGTAATCTGGTGGACCTCCTGGAACAAATTTTAGTGTTAAAATTGGTTAAAAATTTCTTAGAGTGTAGTGATGGTTCTGTCATTTCGACATTAAACAGTTAAATATGGTCTGTTGTCATTAATATTTTGGGTTGCAAACAAACAGGACTTTCAAAATAACTCTTTCGTAACTAACCCTGTATAGGGAAAGAAAAAAATATTTCACAGTGTAGGTATAAGTCTCGGTATAAATACTTTTAGTTATTTTGCAATTCGGAAAATCTAATTTAACTCTTTAACGGTTCATCCTAGTTAAAAAATAAAAGAATCTTGTTTTGTATACAATTTCGATACGGATCACTGTTTTCAAGAAAAATGTCAATCACCAAAATATGTCGCATTTTCCAAATTGGCGAGGAGCTGTTGCATCAGTGTATATTTCTGTACAGCACTCCGTATAAAAGCTTTTTTGCATTTTTTTTATGTTGGGGGTGTTTTTCAGTATATTTCCTGAACATCAATTACTTATTCAGTATTTGGTATGAAAATGTTTTTAATTGATATAATCGCAAACGAATTTAACCTTTCTTCTTTCTTAGTATAACGTAAAAAAATATAAATAGGATTTAATTAATATAAGTTTGGTACAACTGGAATTGAAAGCATTATGATTAAAGCTACACACTGGACGAGTCAATAAATTTATAATTTGATTTTTAATTTATTTTGCAAAAAAATTATTCAAAAAAGTGTACGAGAAAATAGTATATTAAAAAACAAGCATCATAGACAATCTGATAAGGTACAACGTACGAGTCCAAGTTTGGAAAACGAGCCGTGATGCGAGTTTTAGAAAGGAAACATGTTTTTATAGTATTTTTTCTATTGAGGCAATTTTACAATGAGATTTTTTTAAATTGCAATTTGTCAAAAATATACTTAATGTTTTTTTTGTCAGGTATGTTGGTAAGCTTCTTTCTAAAAAAATTAAATTTAACATTTTTACATTTTGTGTATTGTGTGTTGTGAATTTTGTCTGATTGTATACATTAATACATTGTATCAAACAGTGCGCTAATAGATCTTCTAAACGACGTGTTTGCAGTGCTTTTATAGACTCATAAGAACACCGAAATAAAAAAAATATTTTAAAGTTCTGGAGGAGTATAATGACGTCATACGTTCATACTTGCTACTAGGTTGCCATCTATTGATGTTATCAGTACTATATTGCATATGTTTACGTCATTATGAGGAGCTCGTTTACAGATTACATTTTCAAAAAAAAATCTGCGAAATATTTTTTCACTTTGATTCTTTTTAGAGAAAAGTTTTACAAAAACACCTATTTTATAATTCCAATGAAAAAAAAATAATTAAGGCCCGATCCTACCACCTCTAGTTAAAATGGCAGTTTATTAATCATTAGTTAAGAATTAAACTGAAAGTTAGAAGCGATGCGAACAACCTAACCTAAACTAACCTAACCTTCCAAACCAAAGGTGGTAAAAACAATTTTACAACATAACCGTTGCTTATTAGTAACTATTAAAATAACTTTAGTACACCGTTATAAAGCAATGCGTGTATTAGGTCATTTTTAGAGAAAAAACGGAATAACTTGACAACGCCGAGGAAAATTTAAAAAAATATATATGTGCGTATATGTGAATAAAATACAATTCAAAATATATGAAAATATATTGGGTGTTCCATTTAAAAAAAAAAGAAACAAGTCTCGCCAAGTCTTAATGCAACACCCTGTGTATGTGAAAATAATTTTATTTTTACTCTTTGAGTAGATGATTAAATTTTGTTAATAAATTTATGCTCTATTTCTAACGACAAGGAAGACTAGAGATGCTAAGAGCGGGGCAAAAAGAAACAGATACTACGTAGTGCGGTAGGTACTCCTTATTTTTCCTGCTCTTACTTTAGATTCATTTTTAACTTTTCACGTACTTTCGAAGTAAATTTCAAGGTGTGAATTATTACAGAGCAACTCCCCGTATTGATTCCAATTTGAAATTGTAATATTTTTCAAACTTTCTTTAGAAGAATGGAAATTTAAACAATGAATCATTCAAGTACAATTTTGCAGGAATAAAACACTTCAGTACGAATAAAAACTTTGTGCTATATTTTCATGACAACACATGAAATAATGTGAAAATTATTTAAAATAAATCCTTCTTTTTGCATCGAAATCTCTTTGAATTTACTGTATCCCTAGTATTTTAAAAGAAGATGTATAGCATTACAATTTTAAATTCATATTACTACGGAGAAAAACTTTTAAGTAGCTGAGAAAAGTTTTCTACTTTTCGGAATTTTCGAGTCGATCAAAACGACATGCACACGATATTGTTTGTTTTCTTCGTTTTATGCGCTTCCAAATTTTCATATTTTATGATTTTTCTTAGAGAAATATTCATTTCTTGTACATATATCCATAGTAGAATACAGACAAGTTTTTTCTAATTTTATAAATAAATATATCAATACTGTGTTGTTTACGACATTTTTGTTACTTTGTTTTAACCGGGAAAATATTGATAAATACAATCAGGGCCGGGCCGATGCCTTGTGGCGCCTGAGGCAAGTATCAAAACGGCGCCTTTTATTTTTTTAAAAAAGAAATCATATGGTTATTGATTAACAATAAAAGCAAGAAAAGAAGAAAAAATAAACCTCATCTACTTACCATTTTCATGTGACCCATCCCAATATTTTGATATACCATATTTAAATTATTATGTCAACCAGGGCTGCTCCGTGGGTATAAGGCGCCTTTGTGTTATGTTATATTTTAGCGCCCCGTCCCTTTAATGATGTAAAATTTGCAAATTAAAGTTTAAACTATACTTTTTGTTGTTCGAAAATGCTAGATTTAATATATTGTTGAAATTTTCTTAGATTCATTATTGTAATCAACAGGTTATAATCTAAATCGTTTGTTGTAATCAACAATTTTACAACACATTTCAGGATTTATGTGCATTTAATTCTTCGCAAAATGATAGTAGGTATTTAAATATTGGATTCATTGTGGGATGCAATCATGTAATCAATATTCTTGAATTATAATCAATATATTCATTGTTGTAATCAACATTTTCATATTTATTATTTCAATATAACAATGCTAGAGTAATAAACCGATCGGTACGATAATTATTTTCCTTTGTGACAAGGCGAGGGTAAGCGCAATAACAGATAAATAACTTTTTTATAAACTTTTCTAAATTATAGTTTCAATATTCATATTTTAACTCTGTTTATCTGTTTAAGTTATAAATGTCAAAATTCAGTTTAGAAATTCTTATCATATTATGATAGTCACGACATTTATTTGTTGATCTTAAGTCTGGAAATTATTATATATACGAGCGTGACTTTAGAATGACCTCGCCTATGCACCCCATACCCCTAAGATAATCCTATCCTGGAGATAGCGTTTTTGTTTTAAGGCAGTCGGCATTAGTTAGCCATGGGATAAACATGGGAGAGTCGAAATTAGTACGTGGCGTCGGAGAGACGTGTTTTATTGACGGAATGTAGTGTTTTAGTTTTGAGGCGCGAGTGCAGAACGCCCGCCCGCAAGGTTACAAAATGTAACAGTTTTGTTAGTTATGTTTAATTAAGTTATATTTAATCATGTAAATAAAAGTATTAGTTAGTAGCAACAACAAGTTGTGTTCATGTCCGTAGTGTTCATAAGTGTAAAGTGTAAGTTCTGGGTGTTCTTCCTTCTCACAAGCCGTGGACGCCAGCCATCAAAGCGTCCACCAGCTAGTAAGTGTATCATCGTTGGGAATCATCATCATCAGTACCATCATTAGTAATCAGCAGTATTATCAGTCACCTTCAGAGACCCCCCCGTCGTGTTACAGTGACGCAGTCGGTAGGATTGCTATCAGCTTCTCAAAGACCCCCCCTCGTGTTACAGTGGCGCAGTCAACGGGTAGGATAATGAGAGTAATGATTTACTCTTATTCATCCGAAAAGATCTTACGTTATTAGTTTTAGAATTATTAGTTTGTGACCGAGGAGAGGGTACTTGGTGTACAGTATGTACACATTTGCGACGACGACGCCAGCGATGATACAGCAACCCAGGCCGTATCAGCCGTCACCAGATATGCTTGACGTATTGCTTGCAATTGATACATTCTCTGGTGATGGCAGCGTGGAAGAATATATCCACAACTTGAGAGCAGCCAGAAGAAGATACGGCTGGGATGAAGTTTTTCTCGGCAGCGCATTAGTGTTCAGGCTCAGTGGTAAGGCAAGGGAATTGTATTTTGCAATTCCACTGTATAAGCGGCCTACCACTGGCACAGATATGGTGCGTTGGTTAGAAATAACCTATGCAGGACGCACCATATTACCACCATCATTTTTTCCGACTTGTGCGCCAAGTTTTTATGGTTCAGCATGGGCGCACCAGGTTTATGCACCGCAGGCACCGTTAGATTCGTTGTCTCCAGGGCATGGAGTGCACGAGTTGCCAGTAGGGAGGATCAGTTTAGAAGAAATTGAGTCCTTGCTGGCAATAGAGGATCGTTTTGCGGTGGTAGACATACCACGACCGGAAAGTCCGACAATAGTCGTCACAGCGAGTGACAATGGCGTACAAGAAGGAAAAATGATTGAAGAGAATTGCCTGCCGGAGGAAACAGCGAAATGTGAGACTGAGGAAGAACACAGCGAAGTAGCTGATGAACTGGACATGAACACAGTATATGACGACAACCTGCACGAAATGGATCTGCAAATGGTCAACGAAGAGGACATCGAGAATGGCGACTTGGGCATGAACGTCGGAGAGAACAACTTGGCATGCCCACCTGTGCAAGTTTTACGCCGCACCCATGGAGGGCACGCCACTGGTGATATCGTGTTACATTCCAGGAACGACGTTATCGCTTGCAGAAGTGTTCCCAAATTTTTTGTAGTGCCATCCCTTAGACCGCTTAGGTGTGAACACCCCCCTCCCTCGTTCAGTGCAGTGACCTTTGTGTTGTTTTCATTTATGACGATTATATGACGATTTTTGTTAGTGTTTAGTTTTTTGGCTAGTTAAGTTGCATGTTAGATTAGTAATTTTAATTAGATAGGAAAATAAAATACCCTTTTCCTTTTTAGCATTTGATATTTGAATTTGTAATTTGTTAAAACGTTTCACGTTTTTATTGAGTTTACATTATGGTTATAATGTTTTATGTTGGTAAGCTTTATGCTTTATGTCGTAGGTTTTATACCTTTTGTGTGTTTTTACGTATTATGTTGTGTTTGTACATTCGTACCTGTTTTGCGATTTTTGTATTCTGTTTTATGCTCTGTGTCATATTTGTAATATGTTTGATATTTTGTTTGTATGCTTTTGCATTTGTAATGTCATATGTTTATACCTTTTGTGTGTTTTTATCGTATTATGTTAATCGTGTTTGTACATTTGTACCTGTTTTGCAATTTTTTTTGTATCCTATGTTTTATGCTTTGTCTCATATTTGTAATATGTTTTATGTTTTATTTGTTTTATGTATGTGTTTTATGTTCTGTGGTTGCAGAATTTGGAAACAATCTTCAGTTCAGGATTTAAGAATAAATATATCGATTTTGCGATATATTTATGTCTTAAGGGGAGGATAATGTGACAAGGCGAGGGTAAGCGCAATAACAGATAAATAACTTTTTTATAAACTTTTCTAAATTATAGTTTCAATATTCATATTTTAACTCTGTTTATCTGTTTAAGTTATAAATGTCAAAATTCAGTTTAGAAATTCTTATCATATTATGATAGTCACGACATTTATTTGTTGATCTTAAGTCTGGAAATTATTATATATACGAGCGTGACTTTAGAATGACCTCGCCTATGCACCCCATACCCCTAAGATAATCCTATCCTGGAGATAGCGTTTTTGTTTTAAGGCAGTCGGCATTAGTTAGCCATGGGATAAACATGGGAGAGTCGAAATTAGTACGTGGCGTCGGAAAGACGTGTTTTATTGACGGAATGTAGTGTTTTAGTTTTGAGGCGCGAGTGCAGAACGCCCGCCCGCAAGGTTACAAAATGTAACAGTTTTGTTAGTTATGTTTAATTAAGTTATATTTAATCATGTAAATAAAAGTATTAGTTAGTAAAACCAACAAGTTGTGTTCATGTCCGTAGTGTTCATTAGTGTAAAGTGCCTCAAGTGAAGTGTATGTGTGTTCTTCCATCACACGAAGTCGTGGACGCCAGCCATCCGAGGCGTCCACCAGTCATCAAAGTAGTATCATCAGCCTGTTCCACCCCCCCCCCCTCGTGTTACACCTTATAACTAGAGCTCTAATGCAAGCAAATTAAAAAATATATTTTCACTTCTATCACGTTAATTTATAAGTTTTATAGCAATTTTGTTTTTATGAATAAGAGCATTTTATAAAAATTTACTATTATTTACTTTACTGTCATGAAGCAGCGCCACTCAAAGTCTAGGGGCCTTTGGGCAGGGCACAACCTGACCACCCGCACGGAGTGGCTCTGATGGCAACGGGTGTAAGAGAAAAATTATGGCTTAATTAATATATTTAATATTTAAATATCAAAAGTCATTGAACATCAAGAATGCAGAAAAAGGAACAAATGTTATAAGTGCATTACATTATTAAGAAATTTTTCGGCTATTTATTAAAATTGCATATTTTTAGTATGTCGTTTTGGCGCCTGTTTCATTCCGGCGCCTGAGGCGGTCGCCTCACCGCCTCACCTATCGGGCCGGCCCTAAACAGAATAATAATACTAGGAAGGGTTAATACGAGGGCCACGGTATTGAGAATAAGAAAATCAACAGGCAGTGGAAAACAAATTTTGCACTATTATTTTAAATAGTTAGTGGAGAGTGGCGCAACACGACGAGCTTAAGGATAAACTTTTGTAAAACAGAAACACTACATTTTTTGAAGCAAGCCTGTATTAATATTAATTACACATATGCAAGTTTTCTATCTTATAAAAAAGAACTAAATGATAATTCAAAATCATGATAAAAAAATCTGATGTGGCCAGCACATTACCTTCTGTCAGTTATATGAGGCATTTACGAAAATTCTTCCGGTGAACTGTTACCGGTAAACAGCTGTTTATCAGGTTATAGCCACCGGAATCGATATTTTAAGAACACATGTGGTGAACAGGGTAAATCCATAACTTATGAAAAAATTAGAAAATTTTAAACAGGTTAGAAATTTGACGTTGTTAACAAACTGAGCAGAGTCCTACTTTGAACACATTTCCACTCTCAACGCGCGCGCTTCGCTTTGCATCACTACCTATTTTTCAGATTAGATTCTTCATGAATCCGGTAGATCGAACACGGTAACTTTTTACCACTCGTGTTTTCGAACATGGTCAGTAGATGCGGTATCTACCGGTAGAATTTTCGTAAATGTGTATGTATTTTCTATAAAATCCATACTCAACAGCGTCTGTATATTTAACTACTCGGACAGAAGTCGCACGTTTCACTTCACTATCTGTCTATTTATGTAACTCTCTCTCTCTCTCTCTCTCTCTCTCTCTCTCTCTCTCTGCCACAGACTCAGTATCACCGACTGTCCGTGCGCCACAATTCTTCAACACCACTGTCGAGTAGCCACTTCCATTTGCCGTTACTGTCCCCGTATACCTAGCTTCCCAATAATCTTCAATACTACCGATAATCTCTTTCACAGCTATCCGGTATACCAGTAACTTTCCCACTCGCCGTTACCCAATACTCGTCAACACTACCGAGTATTCACACCCACAGCTATCCCAGTTTCCCAGTAACTTCCCGAATTCTCCACTCAACACTATACTGCATACACTCACCACGATACTGCTGTGCTTCACTAACACTCTATGTGAATGTTTCTATATGTCTCTTCATGTAACTGTCTAACTTCCAAACCTTTAGTATCACCGACTGTCCTTATGCAACAATTCTTCATCACTACTGCCGAGTATCCACTTCCACTTGCCGTTACTGTCCTCGTATACCTAGCTTCTTAATACTCTTCAACACTACCGAGTATTCACATCCACAGCTATCCCAGTTTACCAGTAACTTCCCGAGTACCCACTCGACACAAACTGCATACGCTCACTACGATACTGTTGTGCTTCTCCTAACACTTTACTCTTTAACACTCCATGTGAATGTCTCTATATGACTCTTCCTATGTAACTAAGTAACTAAATACCGAGCATAGTTGCGTCCCTTTTATATAGCTGCGAATAACTTCCAGAGAGCTCTAAAACGTTCGACCGCATAATAACAATGAACACAAAAGGTTTATGAGAAATATTCGTTTTCCGGGACTGTGTCATATTTTGAGCCAGGGCTCAACGTTTCGCCCGCAGTCGTATGGGGCATCTTCAGGAGCAAGGGGGATAGTACTGTCTTAAACAAGGTTACCCGACGTGTCAACTACGCTAGAGGCCGAGTTTAAGCAACAAGAGGGGGAGACTCAGTTTATACGTCGGGTAACCTTGTATACTCATTTCTCATGACTCAGACTGTGGAAGCCTACGCAATTATTTCACAAAAGTTTAGGCGATCGCAAGTAATTAAACACGCCGCGGCTCGTCTGTTTAGTAGCCCGGCTGCTAGCGCGATTGCGTCATCGCTATACTTAGACGCTTGTTCAGCGTAGCACCGGGGCTCACACGTTACAGTATATTTATACACCTCAGGAGAGAATACTATGTTTCCTTCAGTGCTTTTTAACCCTTAAGTTGTGCTCTCGGGCTTTAAATTAATTATTGTTAATTATGTATTTCTCTCGATGTACTACGACTAATATTGTACTCGTATTATTGAAGTTTAAATTTGCTTTTCTAAAAAAATAAAATATTTATATCTGAATTCACTTATTTGGTTTTTACAAGTATTCATTTATTAACATCCACTCAATTTTGCATCAATCCAAATTATTGCAATTTCCTACGCTCTATTCATTCATTTATGGCATTAAAATTCTATGTCATTTAAACGAGCAAAATCTGCAATGTAAATACACCCTGTAATTCTTTATTTTGTTCTTGTTTGTAAAATCTTGTACTAATCGAAAATCAATACGAGATAGATGGGTTTTTATTCAGCCATGGCTGGCTAATGGATAAGCGCTAAACAGGAATATCGAAGTAGCAGTGCCAGTGGTAAAACAATTGAGGGAAACAGGGAATGCGTATGCGTATGACGAAGGGTCTGCCTTATTTATGTTTGGCGGAGTTTAAAGCCCCTTTGGGATGGAATCGCTCGAGGCGGCAAACGGGATGAAGCAGTCATACGAAGTGTTAGCAAGGGCATATAAGACCAGAAAATTGGCCAAGGGTTGTGTTATTATCCGATTTATAAAGTCAAGGGGTTTTCATACTGTGTTTTTATTAACTTATTAATATTATTCTTTTACGTCTGTTAAAAAAGTACCCTTTTTTCCATTAAAATGGGTTTATAAAGTATGTATTTTTTAATACATGAAAGTGTGAAAAAAAGTGTACTATTTTAACGCTACGGCACTTTTGTTCACGCTCCCATTGCAGACATAAAAAAATTTGTATGCAACTCGTGAGTAAATTATATCTTTTTTTACGAGAAGGAATATTTGTCGAACGAGCCGAAGGTGGGTGCGCAAATCCTTCAAGTTTAGCTTTCCAATACTCTTCAACTACCGAGTATTCTCTTTCACAACTATCCCGATATACCAGTAACTTTACGACTCGCCGTTACTGTCCTTGTACACTGTAGCTTCCCAAAACTCGTCAATACTACCGAATATTTACATCCACAGCTACACCAGTTTACCAGTAACTTCCCAAGTACCCACTCGACACAAACTGCGTACGCTCACTACGATACTGCTGTGCTTCTCCTAACACTTTACCAGGGTCGGATTGGCCAGTCGGGATAATCGGGAATTTCCCGAGAGACCGCGATTTTTTGAGGCCGCCGCTCGGTAATTACAAACTAAAATTTGAGTACGTGGCATCATCTAATTAACTTCACCGGGTAACCGTTCTTATTTAGATCGTTTCTAATACTTTCTAATTCTTGACAAAATTTCTTTCGGTATTGCAGATATAGTCCGAGCTCGAATAAATGAGGTTTTGATAATTTCCTACTTTGTAGATTTTGAATGATTGGAATTATAGTTAAGGTATTGTCCGGTGTTGGTGACTTAGTTTACGCAAGGGTAGACTGATGTTATTAGTCCATGGTTCGTTTTCTCTGTTAAAACATCCAAGAATGGAAGGACTCCATAAGATTTTTTCTCCATTGTCAACCTAATATAAAGTACCATCGACATATCGAAGCCAAAGTTTAGGTATATTGGCTGTATCTAGTGCTAATTCTTCAAAAAATTCCATGTATAAATTGGCTATAACACAGAAGAACCCATCAGCAAATTATCTTCTTGTACAAGATATGTAACTTTTTCTTGAAAATATGAGTTCTGTAGGCAGCACTGCAAAAGTTCCATAATACCATCAAGAGGCAAGTCGGTTCTATCTTGTTGATATCTTTTTCAAGCCTTGTTTTGATGATTTCTAAAAATTTCTCGTAAATAAACTTACAACATTAAAGGTAACAAGAAGATTTGATGTTTTTCCTTGAAGTGGCTGAATGATTGGTAATAGAAATTGTGATAGTTTGTAAGTAGGAGAATTCATGGAACTTTTGATGGGTTTCTGAGATGCTAAAATCTTTCTTATGGATTTTTGGAAGCCCCCTGTACAGGTGTGGAAGCTTGCTAAAATATGGAGTGAGATCTATTCTAGTTCTAAACGGAATATAATTCTTTATATTTCTTAAGAGCACGGTACACTTTGTTTTCTATAGACGTAGTAGAATGTTTTCCAAGTTTCTTATAATTTCCTTGATTCAAAAGCTCTTCTATTTTCTTATCTTATAAATTGGTATTCAATATTACTGTAACACTTCCATTATCTGCGGGTAGAATCTTGGTTGTGTTATCTTTCAATTCTTTATTTTCTTCGTTTTCAAGATTCGGTTTGATCAGCAAATTTTTTTGCTTCAGAATTTTCCTTAATCTCTATTTATTAATAATTTTTTAATATTGTCTACAACTTTTAAACGAAACTAAATGTTATTTTCTTAACTAGAGAATGTTCTATATTCTAAATACTATGTTTAGGAGCGTTTTTTTTTTATATTTCAACATCTTTTATAACTGTTCAATTTCTATGTAGGCAAAAAATTCGTATTATCCAACATCAAAACTAATTTATTACTTTGTGACAATATAATTATAAATTTAAAAAAAACTGGGATAATAATAATAATAATAATAATAATAATTTATTTTCAAAGACACAGTAGTACAATGTGTATGGAAAAAGGTCAGTACAAAAATACACAATATAATGAGAACTACATCATTTTTTACAAAACTGATAAAATTCTTCTAAATTATAAAAACATTGTTCAATTAGAAACATTTTAAGATGTTTTTTAAAGGTTGTAACATTGTTTACGTTTTTAATATTAGGAGGTAAGCAGATGTAGATGTGCAATCCTAGTATATAGGGCGAATGTTCTCCAATTTTTGTTCTGGTTAATGGCGTACGAAACTCATTTTTAGTTCTTGTATTGAACTGGTGGTAATTTCTGTTTAACATGAACTTATCTTTATTATTATGTATCAAAACACATAGATCGAGAATGAAAAGGCACGGAAGTGGGAGAATGTGGTATTTTTTAAATAATTCTCTGCAGCTACTCCGGCGATTTGCACCAGCCAAGCATCTTACTATTCTTTTTTGGGCTATAAACACCTCATTACTTGTGGATGAATTTCCCCAAAAACAAACACTATATCTTATTCTTGATTCGACTACAGCGTAGTAGTACATAATTAATTGTCGTTCATTTAAGAAGCATCTTAAATGCCTAATTTGATAGCAGTAACTATTTAGGTGGGCAATGATTTCTTTACATTGAGATTTCCAATCAAGATTTTCATCCATGGTTAAACCTAAAGTTTTAATTTTGTTGGTTTGTTGTAAAGATGTATCAAAAATAGTTATATCAAGTTTTTGAATATTTCTATTTTGATAATTATGAAAATGAATAAACATAGTCTTAATCTTGTTAAGAAATAAAGAATTGTCATTGCACCATTGTGAGATGCTTTGTAGACAATTGTTACACTTAAGCTGTAATTTTTCGTTATCCTTATCCGAGATAAGAACTGAGGTATCATCAGCGTACAGTGATACCGCAGTTGAATCATTAAGTACGAGGTTTAGATCATTTGTATATAGTATAAATAAGATTGGAGCAAGAACTGCTCCTTGTGGAACGCCTACGCTCGTGGTTACATAATCAGAAGAAAAGGTTTTAGTTTTACATGAGTAAGTATGCCTGACTGACACAAATTGCCGCCTATTTATCAAAAAGCTTTTCAGCCATTCCAGGGGCGCTCCACGGATACCCATGTGCTCCAATTTCTAAAGTAGGTGATCGTGATTTACGCAGTCAAAGGCTTTGCTCATGTCGCAAAATACTCCCACTGGGCACTCTTTATTTTCCATGCATGATACTAATTTTTCGTAAAAATGGTGTAATGCGTCATGGGTGGACAAATTTGGACGGAAACCGAATTGGTTTTTATCAATAAGTTTAGAATTATTTACAAAACATTCCAATCTTTGCAGAAAACAGTATTCAAAGACTTTAGAGAATACTGATGTCAAGGAAATTGGTCTATAATTGTTCATAATGTTCTTGTCTCCCTTTTTGTGAAGCGGAGTTATTTTATTTTCTTTCAATTTTTCAGGAAAAGTTCCTGTTTCAAATGATAAATTAATCAAGTAAGTAAGAGGTTTACAAATTTCTGATGACACTGCTTTAATCAGAAAATTTGGGACCGAATCGAACCCACTAGATTGTTTATTTTTAATTTTGTTTAGTATTATATTCGTAACTTCCGTCTCACAAAAAGGGAGCAAGAAAAAATTTGTATTATTTTGAGGGGTTAATGTAGGTGAATAAGAATTAGTATTTGTGGGTATAAGTTCAAGGATATTCCGTGGAGCGTCCCTGAAAAAGCGATTAAAGCTGTTGGCCACTTCTACTGGCTCATTTATAATAGTATTATTATGTGAAATACTTATATTATTTGTAAAAGTAGTTTTGTTACCTGCGTTGTTTATTATGCTCCATGCACTTTTGGATGGATTGTCTGATTTGCAAATCTTGTTTTGATAGAATTCTCTTTTGGTCTTTGATACAAGTAGGAAATGAGCTTTTCTCATTTCCTTGTATAAAGGCTCTAGTTGTGGATAGTTGGATTTCATGTTAAATATACATTTTAGTTTATTGCTAGATATTTTTATTTCATTATTAACCCAGCTTTTATTTGGGTTGGATTTGAAAATTTTAATTGGGAAGTATGTATTAAAATAATTAATGAAAATGCTATGAAAAGTGTCAAAGGCTTTATTTAGTTCAGTTTCATTGTAAATTGAGGACCATGTTTCATTTGACAGTGCTGCAGAGAACTTACCAATGTTTGTTTTGCTAAATGATCTTCCAGATTTCTGGATACTTATAGTTGGTTTACTTGAGAGATTACTGTTGTAGAAAACACTTCTATGATCGGAAAATTGATTGGGTTGCACATCGACATCCGTTGATTTTAAATTCGTAAAAATGTAATCTAGAATATTATTTCCTCTTGTAGGTTTGTTAACAATATTTGACAACCTGTACGAGAATAAAATATTAGACAATTTATCAAAAGATGACGCATCACGTTTTACATCTAAGTTAAAATCACCTAAAAGTATTATGTTTAGGTGGGGTTTAAAAATTTTATCAAGGACAACAGATATTCTATCACAAAAAATGCTAAAGTCACCACATGGTGATCTATAGCAGGTTAAAATAATATTGGTTGTGTCGGAATTTGTCTTCCAAATCACTCCACAAATTTCAAAATGTTTTTCAATACAATAAGTACTGAGATCAAGAGGTCTAGTATCTAAATTTCGAAGAGACCAAATTCCGACACCGCCGCCTTTCTGTATAGTACGACAAAAGTAGGCGACATTATAAAAATGATTAAAATGATATGTATTTATAGAGGATTCGTTGCACCACGTCTCACTGAGGCACAAAAATTTTAATTCGTTGTTGTCCCTAACATATTCTGCTGTAATAATGTCAGCTTTAATTGGTGTTAGAGCTTGACAGTTACAAAGTATAAAGTCATTATTAAAGTTTATGCGTGGGGTTAAGTATGAGAAGTTTTTACTGTTCTCTTGTGAAAAAACCTTGCAATGTATGTACCTGGGGGCCATAGTTCTGGATTCATTAATTTGTCGAAATTGTGCCTATGTATGGTGAGTTTGAACGATGAGTAGTAGTCCGGGAATTTTGATGGGGTTTCTTCGCAGATAATTTCCGGAAAATCTTCACGTAAGTATTCATTTAATTCTGCACATTTCGTACCTGGCTTTAGTCTTGATACGTAGGCAAAGGATTTTTTTGGAGCAGCTTCTACGGGTAAATTTGTTTTGGAGCTTCCAATTATCATTGTCTTATTTACTGACCTTCTTCGGTTGTGTACAACTTCATTCCAGCTCTCTGATTTATTTGGGCTATCTGTGCTAGTATTAATTTCTTGCACAGTATTATTAGTATTTGTTGTAGTGATCGATTGTATATTTTCATTGTTGTTAGAGGTATTTGACCTAGAACTAATCATACTTTTGTCTTTGTTGACATGTGGCTTGGTGGCGGGAACTTGCGGAGTGTTTATACTTGCTATATCTGGTGTTTTTAATTTTTTCTTCTGGTCTTTTTTACCGATTTTATTATTTTTATCAGAAGATGGCGTTGCATGTTCCAATTCTTGTATCTGATTTTGTAATAACTGAATTATTGTAGTTTTGTCTTTTATTATTGTACACTTGTCTTTAATAATCACTTCTTTTTCACTAATTATTAGCTTAAGAAATGTAATTTCCTTCTGCAGTTCACTAATTTCCATCCTATGAGTTGATGAAAATGCGTCCTTGAACTTATCGTCATTACAACAATTTGTTGTAGAGTCTTTGATGGTAAGGCCCTTTTTTTCACAACAGCCTTTATGAAATGCACTGCCACATTGTTCACAGTAAATCACATTGTTAACTGCAGATTTGTTGCACAGTCTGCAAATACTTTTATTTTCTATATGCGATTCAGTCACGTGTTTACTGCTGCCCACCATCTTAGTCGCAGATGAGGCTGATCATATTAAAATTATCCCGGGCCGCTGAATCTTCCCAATCCGGCCCTGCACTTTACTCTCTAACACTCCATGTGAATGTCTCTATACGACTTTCCCTATGTAACTAAGTAACTCCCGAGCATAGCTGCGTTCCTTTTATACCGCTGCCATGAACTTCTAGAGAGCTCTAGAATGTTCGATCGTATAACAGCAATGAACACAAAAGGTTCAGGAGACCGGAAGTAATTAAACACGTCGCGGCTTGTTTGTTTACGTAGCCCGGCTGCTAGCGCGATTGCGTCATCGCTATACTTAGACGCTTGTTCAACGTAGCAGCGGGGCTCATACGTTACAATATTACATGAGTCACAACAAAATCACAAAACAAAAAATCTGTTGTGGCCAACACATAACCTCTCGCCAGATATTTTACCTGGTTGTACGCATAAAACGAAAAATATTTTTAAATACAAATACATATATTCATGTCTCACTACAAAATAATTCTTACATATATTTACAAAATCTATAGGATATTTTAATATAAATTATGTACAATACATACATTTTCTTTATATTCAATATCCTGAAATTTTCTTTTTCTACTTTCCTTTTCTTTTTCTTTATATTCGTCATTTTTTCGCAAATTCCTTTTATATTCTTTTTTACGTAAGTATATTCTTTTGCGTTGTTGACTTTTTTTATTTTCATAATCTTCATAATAATGTACAAATATTTTTGACAGAGGCATACAAATATTTTTGATAGTGACATTTATGTGTCAATTACAAACATTTGAATTTCTTGCCTTGTAGTAGTTTGATCTGAGATTTTTTACATCAAATTATTTTATATGCATTTCTTTATCTCTAAATCTATAGAAGATATAATAATGAATTTATATTTATCGAATAAAGAATTTAATGTTCTTTAATATAAGTATTTACATAAATTTTCGATAAATAATATTTAGATGATTTTTTTCTTGTAACTACTACTTCCGGTTGTCCAATTATTACCAAAATTTAATCAACTCTTCCCATTAATGTTAGATTGATGAATCCGTAGTTAAAAATGTCTTAAGTCTTATAATATTGGAGAAACCGTGAATCCAAAATACATACACACACACACACACACACACATATATACACACACACACACGCACGCACGCACGCACGCACGCACACACACGCACACGCACACGCACACGCACACGCACACGCACACGCACACGCACACGCACACGCACACGCACACGCACACGCACACGCACACGCACACGCACACGCACGCACGCACACACACACACGCACACGCACACGCACAAACACACACACAGACACACACACACACACACACACACACACACACACACACACACACACACACACACATACGGACATCATAGTAAAAATGTTATAATCGGATTCTAGGGACCTTAAAACGTGCTTATTCACTAAAATCTGGATATGCGAATTTTGCATGAATACAATACCACTCTTAGCGAGAGGTAAAAAAATTCTATGTTGAATTGAAAAATTAAACATAACTAATTCTCAAATAAATACACAAATTAAATACAGCTATGATCACTTCTTATGAAAATAAACTACACTTGTAAAAAAGTTACTAGACTTGTAAAATTCTTTCAGAATTTACATGTCCTTGTAACTTGTTAACTTGTAGACTTGTATTTTTGAGAAACAGGGCCTTGCTGTACGACAACGTACCAAATGGTCGTAAGTATACTGTAACCGCACGAAATATACTGGTATGTTTTTGTTTACTTCTGACGATTTTGAATGAATTCGTATGTATTTGTACGAACAAATTTTCGTTCGAATTCGTATCCAATGTAACCGCCGTCTTATTTTATGAGTAAGAGCACATTCCAGTAACAATATTTTATATTGAAATCATCAAATTTTATTCAATTTCTGTGGAATATAAACGTAATCCTCTAGACGTCATCAGCAATGAAAGAAATAAAAATTCGTATAGGAAAGGAATTCATATTCCGCCTCCAGGTCTTCCTTTCGAGTTCAACTCAAAAAATCAGCAATATTCCCCTGATCTATTTAAATATTCCTCGACAAAAAAATCCATTTATATGCAATCGGGTCGCGCGTATTCAGTATCAGCTAAGTTGAAAGAATATTTACAGTAGATTACCATATAAAACATATATAAAAAGCAAGTACGGAACACATGTAAAACGGGAAATCCGATAGATGGCTCTCTCAACGGAGAATATAAATCTATTGTATTTGATTCTCCTCTACGATGTACTAAACCAAAGAAATAACAAAAACAGAATTGAAGTTTTTGTCGTTATCTCAACAATGTGGGAAAACGATGCAAAGAACAGTGTGCTGTGTCTAACGTAATTTGTTTCATTAATTTAGTTGCTGTTCCCAACTAAGATCATATTAATATAATTTGTTAGGAAACTCGGTTTGCCAATTACGGAGTAACAAAGTTTGTGAAGTCATATTTTTGTCACATGATATGTAGCAGCACTTGATACATGAAGTTGGAACATCAAAATAATGTACAGAGAAACTTTTTACAAGTTTTCATCTAATTTGGAAAATTACCTCACAGGATTCGTGTAACATCAAATAGCAAAAATAACTTACTGTGTTAATCAAAATACAATGTTAAACGTCATTCGCAAAATTGGATTACGAACGTAGGCCCGGTATTTTCATCTCTGGTTTGACTGTCTGTTAACTATATTCGATACGATATTTTCATTTTAACCGACAACTAAGTTGATAGTTTAACCACAAATGAAAATATATGGTAGCCCAAATTTTTCTATTTAAATTAATCAATCATAATTGTGTATCCATAATAGAGGATTACAGATCAATTGAATTAAGATAAATGAGTAAAAAATAGTGAAAGTAGAAGCTTTATAATGAATATTAATAAAGAAATAAAATGATATAATTGAAATACTTCGGAAATAAGGGGGTTTTTGTTTTAGCAGCTCGTCACCCATATGAATTCCATATATATTATTTTGATTAGCGACTCAAAGACCACCTATAAATATATAACGAATACTGAGTTAGGGCGTGGAGTCTACTACCAATGGAAGTAAACAAATTCAAATAGCGGACACGTACTGCAATTCTCAAACAGTTTTTATTTGAATATAAATTTCTTGCATTAAACTTAATAATTTTGATACACTTACAATTATAAAGCATATAGACTTGTACAGTGTTATAATATTAATTTCTTTTTATAAATATAATTTAAAAATAGCATACATTTTAAAAACATTTTAGATCCACGAAGAAAACAGTTTTTTTTATAAAAACATATATTCGTGACGTCACATCTATATTTTCAAACTTCGGGGGACCATAACTCGCTTATATTAATAGGAATCTTTTCACCGGATTTTCACTAACAGTCTTAGTTTTATGAGGGATATTAAAGACCTTTAAGTTCCATATTGTTGTTGATATTATTTTATTCAGACGTTTCGGTCAATATTTGACCATCCTCAGTGCTATAAAATGTGTAGTCTTTTAAAAATACAAATATAAATAAGGTACAATTTACGCAAAGATCAACTTACCAATTTTACAATTTAAATTAGCATTATTACATTAAATGTTAATATAACAATTTATGTAAAATCATCTTCGATAATAAATTACTATAAGAAAAGGAAAAAAAATTGTTTGTATTAACAACAAAAATTGAAAATATGAGTATTGTTGACTTACCACATGGAAATATCATGTAATTTAAAATACAGTTTATGAAATATAAGTGAGGATAAATCCAACATTTATTAAGAAAACTCAACTTGAAAGCGATGTACAAAACATTTTGAATAACTAACCTCGCTCAACATGATATATTCATGTGGTAAGTCAACAATACTCGTATTTTCAATTTTTGTTGTTAATACAAACATTTTTTTCCTTTTCTTGTAGTAATCTATTATCGAAGATGATTTTACATAAATTGTTATAATAACATTCAATGCAATAATGCTAATTTAAATTGTAAAATTGGTAAGTTGATCTTTCCGTAAATTGTACCTTATTTATATTTGTATATTTAAATGACTACACATTTTATAGCACTGAGGATGGTCAAATATTAACCGAAACGTCTGAATAAAATAATATCAACAACAATATGGAACTTAAAGGCCTTTAATATCCCTCATTCAACTATAATTTAGTTCCCAACATTAACTATTTCAGTCTTAGTTTTACTTATACTTTCTGATAAAATTACTTTAAAAAAATGGTGGAATCCCCTTCATACGAGTGTAAATCAAAAGAAATATGATGATGATGATCAGCACAAACTATCCACAGTCAACTCGTTTAGTTGTTTAGAGTGTTTGACATTTCACGCGCATGCGCATTAATTCGGTTTGTCCTTACGGACTTCTTACGCACCTACATAAGCGTTAGTCGTAAGAATTACGTAGCAGCATTGTGAACGTTGCCATAGGAATACTATAATTCAACTTTACACTTACTTTTATGCTTATGTTATTCTTACGCTTAAGTCCATTGTCAAAAAAGCATTACATTTTTAGTAGCCTGCTCTGTAACTGTAATGACCCACTTATAGTAATGGTAGCAGAAAAAATATTTTTTAAGTACAATAGACCTTTTCAATTTAACGGCTATCTCTTTCTAACGCTGCAAATAGTAAAAAATGGCGCGAACAACTACCAGCTGGGCTCGTTTGGCTGTCAAACGAAACGTCAAAAATATTGCAGTCTTTAAAATACCTGTATTCTCAGTGAAAATTTGCATCGTCAGACATTTTAACTTGAATAAAAGCTTATTTAATTTATTTCGATAATATTTTTTAAAGTTATCTGAGATATTCTCACATTTTACGTCTAAATTTGTTAGAAACAAACGCCATAGATCTCGGTTGTTCTTACTATGCGTAGATCCCCATTGCGCATATCTTTTATCTCTTTAAATTGAAAAGGTCCATTAGACAAAATTTTTAATAGAAATGTACACATCTATTTCAATTATTGGGATTTTCAAATAAGAAAACGTTAGCTAGCGGCAAATATTAAAACTACAAACAGTGGTACACATTTGACATTTACATGAATGAAACTACAACTTTATGACTACAGAAACTCTATTATAAATACTTGAATTACAAATAAAAAATACTAATGAGAAAATAATACGAAAACTAAAGAAACACAATTAACAGCAATGTTACACTTACAAATGTCAACAAAAAGTGTACCATTGTTTAATGCGATCAGCGCCATCTATTGATACCTGAAAATCCCAATAACAAAGTAAAGTATATTGTTTGTACAAAATTATACGAATTGTCAATGTTTTGTTATGTGTCAAACGCCCAATTAATCTATATGTCAAATATTTACCCGCATTAAAATCGAAGGAATTAATTTAATTGTGTCATTTATTTCGCTGCCAAAGGTAACAGAAATTGGTGAAATAAAAATCCGTAGGTATGTAGTACTTATTTCTATGTTTATTTTAAACTTAATAATAAATTATTTAACTTAGCTTGGCAAAAATTGACCTAAATCTCTAAAAAAAGTAACAGAGAATTTAATGTCTTTAATATTTATAATAACACGAATTGTCAAAATAATATTTAGATGTATTTCAAAACCCATTTATTTAATGATATGTAAGTATGGGAACATAAACATAAACTGAGATGTTAATTTGTTTTGTAATTTACAAATAACTATTTATCTCTGAATAACTACTCTTGCTATATTTAAACTTGTCTTGTACATAGTTTAACAATTACATCGTTGTCTGTGTAAACAGAATGCTTTTACTATGCAGGAGTTGGCAGCGGAGGGTGAGTGCAGGCACAGGGCTCTCACTCAACGAGACAAAACAAATCCGACGCCTTCGTATAAGATTACCATGTAATTTTAGACATGTCGCTACAGCGTCGATAAGACTCTCTCTACGAGTACTGCTTCCAGCAGCGAAAGTGATTCAGGATGCCAAGGATTTACAATAAACCTGTTAGCGTTCGGTTTTGCTAAGTAGAAGAAAATTAAGTTTATGGTACATAATGAAAAACGGACCTCAGTCGTGATTTTATTATTAGCTTCTTGTAGTACGAAGATAGATTAAAACGTTCGCGTCCTTACAAAAAGAAGACAACAGTAGATAGACAATTATTTTTGTGAGGTTATGTGAAGTGTCATTAGCAAGATGTTCTAATAAAACACACTGGATAGCTAACATAAATTTAACAAGTGAGGCAAGTGGTGGGGATACGGCGCCATTTGCAGAAAAGGCAAAACGTCTAACGTTCGTTGGTCTATTATTGCATTACATAGTAGTTTTCTTGAATAAAGTGGTGTTTGTGTTGTGTTTTTAGTGAATAAATTCTTTAAGTGAGATATTTCCATAATAAAAGGCAATATGCCGTCTTCTTGTAGTGCTTTTGGGTGCACAAATAGACAGCAAGGATAACCCTCGACAATTTTTCAAGTAAATATTATTGTTCATATATATGTTATTAATCTTTTACCTGCAATGTCATATATATTTCATTAAATATATCCTGGCTCGAAAGACGAAAATGAAACCAAGATAAATTCAATTAAGTCGTGTCAATATATTTTTTATTTTTCAATTATTACATACATTTATTATTTTTTACTATACTATGATGACAAATTATTTTTTTACAAAAACTAAACTATTATTCACGAAAGATGACTATTCAAGGTCATTTGTGAGCCGTCTGATATAATATTACATGCAGATAACTTCATTGCATTTCGTGTGCATAGGCGTGCAATAAAATATTTATGGACACATTTTAATTGAAAAAATAAGAGTAATTTATTTGAAAATTATGTTTCTTTATAAATAATGCCTTTCTGAATGATTTATATTCTTTACTTATGTTTTTGCAAAATTAAAGAACACAGACTTAACTATAAACCAAGGAATAATAATTTGATTTAAACGTCAACGCCACTGGGTAAATATTAGCACAGAGGACAGTGTAGTAGATAATTAGGTATCTGTAATTCTACAACATACGTCATTATTATTTATAGTGTGTTAGAAAGTAATGCCACTATTCACGTATATCTGTCACATCACATAAATTAAATAGACATACGTCAAATAATATATCTCTTTCTAATACAATATGTTGCTAAGTTACTGCTATAAAATGCTGTGTATTCTTTCTTCGAACAAATGTCCTTGAATAGTCATCTTTCGTGAATAATAGTTTAGTTGCTTTATATATTATTTTTATTTCAAATCTAGTTACTGTTTGTAACCATAACATATGTATACATACTCGTATTTATTCATACTATTGTTTTAAATATTTTACAGATTTCCTTTAAATAATAGTGGTATATTACAATGGGGTATTCCGGTGATATGGAAATAATGCAAAATAATAACTTTTTTCTATAGTTTACATCTTCATAAAGTAGGAAAATATAATAAAACATGTTTATTAAAAACTTTTAATTCATAATTTAATGTTAGAAAATTGAAATTTTTACAGCTCTAGAAACGTCCTTGAAATTTGTGACGTGAAATTGATAATTTGTTGCTCATTTCACGGTAGATATTTACGTTTAGAATCATAGATGGTGCCAGTAGTTAACACGCGCGTATATTTCTTGTTTGTCATTTCGTCCACTTTATTTGCAGCAATTCTCGAACAAAACATACCTTCGGCTTTTAACATTACGTATTTCTGCACTCACGTATTGTGAGTTATGGAGAAAATAATCATTTACCATGGCAGAACCCACAGCAGGTTACCAGAATCAGTCTTTGTATAATCAGGTTCCATAATTATGAAATATTACTCGTATTTTTACCACAAACAAACTCTGTAATACACGCTGCTACTGAAACCATGTGCAAAAAAGCAAATGGCTGTCATAAACATGTGGATTTAGACGCTGAAGTTTGTTGCAGATGTCACTATCGATTTGACGTCATAAGCGCGCCAATGACGAGAAAATTTGAATTGCGATGAAATTTTTAAAAATTCATATCTCACGTGATGTATCCATTTTCTTACTCAAAATTAGATATTCAGAGTCCTACTGGTATGTACTAATGAAAAAAAATATTTTTAAAAAATGTCGGAATACCCCATTGTGGATAGATGCCATAAAAAGAAAAGATTTCACACGTATATCTGTCACACAAAAGCATCAAAAATTTGCAGTGATCATTTTCTTGAAACTGATTATTTGAAAAGGTCTGGAATACATATAAGAATATTAAAACCAGACTCAGCATCTTCTGTATTTCCAAATTTGCTACTACATATGCAAAATGCATCTATTTAATAAGCAAATATTATTTTTAAATTCATAGTCGTATTTTATTTTGAATTTGCTATATATATATATATATATATATATATATATATATATATATATATATATATATATATATATATATATATATATTATAAAAATAATAACTATAATTTTTAAAATATACGCAAAAATATCAAATATATATATATATATATATATATATATATATATATATATATATATATATATATATATATTATAAAAATAATAACTATGATTTTTAAAATATACGCAAAAATGTCAAATATATATATATATATATATATATATATATATATATATATATATATATATATATATATATATATATATATATATATATATATAATATAATATAATATAATATAAAAGAAGATGATGCTCGCAATGGAAGACCTGCAAATATTAGAAGTGAAGAAAACATCAATTTGATTCACGATATCGTCCAGGCAGATCGGTGAATCAAGGTTCGAGAAATAACAGACGGCACAGGCTATGAGCATCAACTAGTTGAAAACAGTCTGAGCATTGAGTTAGAAATAAACAAAAAATTCTGCAAGATGAGTCTCCCGGGTTGTTGTTACTCCGTTATGAAGCTGATCATGAGACATAATTGATCCTCACAGTGCAAAACCAGCAAATATTACCAGTGAAGAAAACATTCACGATATGGTTATGGCAGATTAACGAATCAAGTTTTGAGAAATGGTAGAAATTGTGGGCATCTATGAACGCGTTCAATTATTTTTTTATAGCTAAGGAAAGATATGTTACTATTGATGGGATATTCGTTCACCATTGTCAGTCTGAATCAAAGTAACACTTGAAGCAATGGAAGCATGGGGGTTTACCTAACCTAACCTCCCAGAAAATCAATGCACGAGTTATTAAAAATTAATGAGAGAGGTCACATAACCCCACAAAAAATAACTGTGCGTTTAGTGCTGCTCTCTTGGTGTTAGGCAGCAAACTTATCAATTCACTCTCGTACAACGTAAGTTGTAAAATATTTATTAAATATTGCTTCATAGAAAAGGAACTAGTATGTACTTTCTATAAAATATTTCTTCAGTTCTTGGCATCTATTTCTCTGATCTCTGCTATAGCAACTTCTTTGTAAATAATGGCGTAAATAAAACATATTCAATCTATGAAACGTCTGACTGTCGCCTGTACCAGCTGTTGCCAAATGTAACAACTGTATTCAAATCGTTTTTATATGGAGCGCATAAACGAAACGAACGTGCACGAGCAGAAGTCGAGAATGGAAAATGGAAGATTTGCGATCTGCACGCTGGAAAATCAGTTGTCGGCCGCTGGAAAATTTATTCCGTTTGTTTAATGTTACAAACAATAACAGATAACGCCGTAGTTATCTTAGGCTTCGGATATACTGCCCTAAAATGCTAAATTATTACTCGAATTGGGCTACGTTACATTAACAGATATGGACACATTCGTAGCTTAAACAATATGTGTACATACATGAGCCCAAGCCCATAATAGTTTGACCGGTTTACAATTTCAACAAATTATAAAATCGTCACAAATGTTTGCAAGACATATGGGACAATACTCACATAAAATTTGCAGGACTTAGGGATACGAGTACAATACCTAATAGAATTAAAGCTGGTATTACCAATAAAGGCAATGTAAGGCAATATTAAATAACGCATTTTCACCTTCCGCTACCCTTGGTAAGGCAGGTATAGGGCGACCTTGACGTGCTTGGAATCAGCTCATTTGTGTGCGCATGTCATTTTGACAAGAACAATGTCTCGTTGACAGTACGAATGTTATGATTTATTTTGATTTTGAACTGCTTTAATGTTATTCTTTTACAATTTTTAGGCAGAAAAACATACAAAATTAAAAATAATAACATTTTGGGCCCTATTCTGTAACTCGGTGGTTAATTTTTAACCACTGGTTAAAATTTTTATCCAATAGTTATTGATTTGACAACTAAAAATCCCTTTTTTGTAATATGTCAACATACTTGATTGGTTCAAAAATTTAACCAGTGGTTAAATATTAACCACTGAGATAGAGAATAGACCCCTTTAGCAGTTAAAAATCAAAATAAATCAAAACATTGGTCATGTCAACTTGACACTGTTCTTGTCAAAATGACATGCGCACACAAATCAGCTGATTCCAAGCACGTCAAAGTCGCTCGAGTCACGTGTCTGTCTGTCTAAAATAGTTTTTCTTCAAAAAATACCTTTAAATGTTATTTTTTCGAGATTAATGTTATTATTATTAAAATTAAAGATTATTAAATTTTCTATAGATTTGCATTAATACTTTTTCTATATATTTTATGAATAAATTTATAAAATTATCTATAATTTAAATCCCAGAGTCTACGCTTTAAAAAACAAAACGCAGTTATTCAAATGTATATAACTGACAGATAAATGTCACCAATGTCACTATCAAAGAACTAATCATTTCAAAATAATATTATACCTTGTTCCATTTAAGCCATTCAGTATTGCGGAGCATAGGGAATAGTTTTGATCTCTCTGATTGGCTGAAATTAGAGACAAGAGACAAGTTTACCCAATGTAATTTCGGCTACTTCAGATTTGCGCTGTTGCCAGTGCCATCTACTGAATGGCTTAAATGGAAGAGAGCATAGTAACGTTTTAAAAAGAAAAAAGTAAATAGACCAATAGAAAAGGAATTCAATACAGTTTCCAGCATAAGTAAATATGTATGTATGTATTTAGATTAATAAAAATTAACGATTCACAAAAATGTTTAAGCTAATCCTCATTTTTGGATTAGTGAATTCTATTCTATCCCGATATTTAAAATTTAATCATTTTATTATAGCTCCGTTGGCTCAATGGTTACAGCAACGCCTCATGTCATGAGTGCCCTCGGGGCTCTGGGTTCGAATCCCACTAAGGCATGGATGTGTGTGAATGTGAACCCACTCTGTAATTGGGATTTAATCCTGTTGAGGGGTTTAAAAAAAGGTACTTACTTGGATTAGATTAGACTATATTTTAAGAAATAAACTGTCAAAATTAGAGTAGAATTCGTAAATCCAAAAATAAGGATTAACTTAATCTTTTTTGTGACTCGGGCTGTAAATGGCGGGAGGTATTGTGTTGGCCACACCAGATTTTTTATTATGTTTCTAGTTTCTTCACAATTTTAAAAATAAGTCTTAATATTTCGGGTTATTAGTAATTATAGCTAGAGTACCTCTATACAAGAAACTATGGACAACTATTTAATAATTTAAACGTCAACTTTCATTCGCCAGACGTACTATAAAAACGTAGAATATGATATGAGAACCGGGCGTTCTAGCACATCAATCACCAATGCCACCAATAAAAGATAGGCAAAAATTGACCATATTTGTGTTTAATAATCGCCGAAACACCATATTTTTTTTTATCAAACTACGTAATTACTAGAAATATCGGAATTTTTTTATTATAGAACTACATGTCATGGAATACAAGAACTGTAGTACTCGTATCTACTACGTACATAATTTGTACTCACATGTGTTTTATAACAGTGTAGATAAATAAGTTCACAATGTTTACCCTTGTTAAACTTTTTATAAGCCAATGTTTTATACTTGTGAAAACATTAGGATTTAAGTTTTAATAACATTGTGTATTTTTCCGAGCATGGCAAAAATATTTTTTTATTTATTTTGCGAATATTTTAATTAGGCAAATGTTTAATATAACTGAAATATGGAATACTAACAAGGCAAAAATAATATTTAATTTTAATTAATTTTGCACGTAAAAATAAATATTACGCAGACTGACATTTATAGTGAAAATGAATATTATGTAACATTTTCCTGCAACGAAAATACTTTTGTTATTTTTTATACAATAAAACATGAAACTCGAAATACGCATTTATTTTTATATTTATATTAACTCAGGCAAGTAATATAATATTTTAAAAAATTTAAAAATTAATTGGTGTCTGTGAAATGTGGTCGACATTTAATGATCATTTGATACCATTATTAATTAAGAACAATTTAGCAATTAAAAATGTACCGCAGACATTATAAGGGTTAATAAAGAAATCACATTTTAAACATTTATAAATGCGTTCATTATTTACGGTTATAAAATCAATTAATTTATTAATTATCTCTGATGATACTCTTACGAGGTTTAAAAAAATTAACGAGAATTTTCATTTGTTTCAAACATTAATAATTCATTAATATTAATATTGTCCCCTTCAACGTATTTTCCATAAGATACAATCAACCAGGGTTGGCAAAAATCATGATTTATTTTTAAAAATCATTGATTAAAAAAAATCAAATAAATCATGATTTAAAAAAAAATTATATTTAAAGACCTGTTGGTGTTATTGCACTTTTTAATTGTCTTAAAAGCAATTTAATTATTTTATTTCATAAATGAAAACGAAAGCTGTAATAAAACCCCAAAGAATGCATTTGAATTTTTGCTTATACGTCTACTATACAGGGTGTTATATTTTAATGGACCCAGCAAATATCTCGCTTATTTATTAAGTTGGCAATTTTTTCATATAACCTAATTTATACAGAAACATGTAAGCTACTTGATGACGGATGTACATTCCTGATACCACTTCCGGTTTATGAGTAATTAATATCTACTTTTAAATTTCAAATGGAACATACTATATTTTTTTACAAATTTGAAAAGTACATCAAATTTGCTTTACAATCATGTAAAAAAATTCATATGTTACATTATTAAAAAGTAAAATGGCGGGCACTTTTTTATACACCTAATTGGAAAGAGAATAGTGAGCCATGACTGTGGCTTGTGTTCCTTATTCTTATTTTCTGTATTATTATGACAAAAAAATATTATTTCGTTTAATAATAATAGTTACAATTGTTTTAGTTAATTGTTTTATTTCAAGCCACAGTCATGGCTCACTATTCTCTTTCCAATTAGGTGTATAAAAAAGTGCCCGCCATTTATTATTTTACATGATTGTAAAGCAAATTTGATGTACTTTTCAAATTTGTTAAAAATATAGTATGTTCCATTTGAAATTTCAAAGTAGATATTAATTACTCATAAACCGGAAGTGGTATCAGGAATGTACATCCGTCATCAAGTAGCTTACATGTTGCTATATAAATCATGTAATTTGAAAGAAATTACCAACTTAATAAATAAGTGAGATATTTGCTGGTCCATTAAAATATAACACCCTGTATAACGCGTCAACGCGCGCCTGTCAAAACATCTCTTGCTTGGCACTCTGTAAAAAGCTTATTTAATTCTGAACATTTTTTGTAGTTACACTTTAGTTCTAAAATTAATACCATTGTATTTCCTATGGTCCATAGAAAAGTAGATACCCGGTATATACCTAAGTATATATTTTTATATTATATTACCACAGTAGAATTTTGTTTTTGTTAACTGTGCATTTAAGGTATCTAAAATAATTTGAAAAACAATTGTTTTTGTACAAAAATGAATTATTAAAAAAATCAGTTGGTTTAAATCATGATTTAAATCGTGATTTAAATCAAATGATTTAAATCATGCGATTTAAATCAGGCCAACCCTGCAATCAACGATGTTTTCAAACTGCAAAACACGTCAAGAATGTACTTTGTATATCCTTGCAACGTTCTTTTTTCTTAAGCGATAAAGTATCACTTTCCGCTCTAGATACACACATAACTATATTCTGGGATATATAGGGAGTAAATACGATTTTTCAAATTACTTCTATTTAAATACCGGTTATGAGAAAGTAGAACTTTCTAAACTAGACTGCGAAAGAATTAATAAAATAAATAAATATTGCATCACGGCATAATACCCTCGATATTATTTGTGTGCCAATCTGCAATTAGTATGACTAGCGAATGAAAGTTGACGTTTAGATTATTTAATAGATGTGGTTTCTTTTGAAAACATTTCCCTATATTTGATTTGAAAGGTAACTGACCCTTATGTACTCCGTTACAGAAGATTAGAATTGTACTCAATACCAGGAGGCATTTAAAATGAACTTAGCAACAGGATTCAGGGATGTATTTAAAAAAATTAATACCGCAAATTCTAGTTCGTTCGTCTCAGGTGTAAGCCACCCTCGAGTTTAAATTACTGTTAGAGGAAATTAAAAATAATCTTATTTCATAGAATTGCCAAACTAAATAAAGATCAAAATATTTTGTTATAATCAACATAAACGAAAAATGTTTAAAATATTTTAAAGGCACCCCTGTTTCGATATTCATTTACCCTAGTCGGCTATCTATCTTCATATATATAGACATATAGTAATGTACTTCTGTGCTTGCCTAGTCCAGTATTTACATGGGTCCATGTAAAAATTTCATATCTGAATATTTCGTACAATAGGGTATTCTCTGAGGAGCACCAATATTAAAAATTTATTAAAAATATTAGTGTTGATAGGTAAACAACAGGGAAAAAACAAAAAATCATATTATAAATTCATTGTTACAAAAGATATAAAGCATTTAAATTTTGCTGATGTACTAGATGACCTTCCAATGGGAGACCTGTTGAAATCCCTACTCCATGTTCGAATGTGATAAGACACCGCATAAACCACTGATAGTACACCGCCGGTAGTGTACAACTAGTACGTCACTATCACGTGACACAACAAAATCAAATTTTAAAAATTAATATCTCGCTTATTAAAAGGAATTTTTAACTCGGATTTTCACAGGTACTCTTAGATATAACTGTTCTTTAAGAAAAATAAATAAAAAAAATATGAGAGAATACCCTATTCTATTCTTCTCTAAGGTTTCAAAAGAAACCACATCTATAAAATAATTTAAACGTCGACTTTCATTCGCTAGTCATACCATACCTATATTGGTAATGATGAATATATTGGTACCGTTGCGTCACTCCACGGGCACTCATTGCTGGCGTAGAGAGTGAACCACAGGGGTCACTTTTGTGCCACTTAAAATTCGAAATAATTATTTGCGTCAGTCGGGATCGAACCTGGATCATCAGATACGCGACCAGTCAATCAGGCACACGGTTAAGGGACCTAATTAAAGAATGAATTTCTCATTAAAATAAAAGGACGTACAATTAGGCATATTCTTCAGTGGTTAATTTTTAGATTTTCACCAATCAATTATATTCACATAATAAAAAATTGGAATTTTCATTGTAAAATTCATTCTCATTGGTCAATTTTAACCAGTTTCAAACACGGTGTAGTATTTAGGTGAGAGCACGAGATGCGTTGACATGGCTAAGTAACTGGGAAACAAAATGGTGCTAACGCGACCCGTTACCATTTGACAGAAAATGGTTTTCTACAAGATGCACAACAGGTTATGGATCAAATAAAGAGAAAAATAGTCTCTTTAAGGTGCCAAAATGTGCAATTTAGCGGCAGCCAGCTACACTATAATCACAGAAACAGGTACTAAGATAAATTTCTGATTGAAACGTGTCAATGTCAAGTGCATTTTTTGACATATGTTGTTTTATAATTTTACTGGAAATATAGAAACGTTTCTGTATGGAATTTGTACAAAATAAATACATAGAACTGACAAAAGATAAAAGGTAATGATTGAAAATACAGAATATTATGCGTTATATATGAATAATTTAATATTTTATATATTTTGTGTAAAAACCGGGTCGCAACACAACCTGACATCTAGCGGCACACTGTATGAACTAGCCCAGTTAGTTAGCCATTTTTACCTCTCGCTAAGAGAGGTATTGTATTCATGCTAAAAATCGCATATCCAGATTTTAATGAATAAGCACGTTTTAAGGTCCCTAGTATCCGATTATAACATTTTTACGATGATGTCCGTATGTGTGTGTGTGTGTGTGTGTGTGTGGGGATGTGTGTGTGTGTGTGTGTGGATGTTGGATTCACTATATCTCAAATACTATGAGACTTAAGACATTTTTAACTACGGATTCCTCAATCTAACAATAATGGGAAGAGTCCAGTCAGTTTTGGTAACAATTGGACAACCGGAAGCAGTAGTTACAAGAAAAAAATCGTCTAAATTTTATTTATCGAAAATTTATGTAAGTACTTATATTAAAGAACGTTAAATTCTTTATTCGATAAATATAAATTCATTATTATATCTTCTATAGATTTAGAGATAAAGAAAGGCATATAAAATAATTTGATGTAAAAAATCTCAGATCAAACTACAACAAGGCAAGAAATTCAAATGTTTTAAATTGAAACATAAATGTCACTGTCAAAAATATTTGTATGCCTCTGTCAAAAATATTTGTATATTATTATGAAGATTATAAAAATAAAAAAAAGTCAACAACGCAAAAGAATATATGTAAAAAAGAATATAAAAGGAATTTGCGAAAAAATGACGAATATAAATAAAAAGAAAAGGAAAGTAGAAAAAGAAAATTTCAGGATATTGAATATAAAGAAAATGTAAGTATTGTACATAATTTATTTTAAAATATCCCATAGATTTTGCAAATATGTGAGAATTATTTTGTAGTGAGACATGAATATATGTATTTGTATTTAAAAATATTTTTCGTTTTATGCGTACAACCAGGTAAAATATCTGGCGAGAGGTTATGTGTTGGCCACATCAGATTTTTCGTAATGCATTGGAATACGTCGTGCACTCACCTATAGATACGACACCGTGGTTTCAAATAAAACAAATTTATAGTCTGGAAACGTGCAATATTCTATTCCATAAAATTTACAACAAATTTCAAAAATATTAAAACCAAATGAGAAAAATTCCATCCAATTTCGTTCAATTGGAAAGTAATATCCTTTCATGCAAGTTAATATTCCATAATGGCCTTGAATAGGGAAATAAATAAGCCCGAAATTAGCCCACAAGTTTCAGAACTAAGTTCCAAGCAATTCCGCAAACAAGAGCAAAGCAGAGCACAGCAGAACATCTCGATATTACATAGAATAACGAAATAAAAACAAATTGTTCTGCGTAGGAGATAGACCGTAGCGCAGCCTTGGATCTCATCTAAAATATGTCTAATGGAACGGGGAATTGGCTCCAAAATTGAAAATAGCAATATCGCGGCAGGCTTGGCGGGATTGTGAGAGATAGTGATCATCGGGAGCATCGGGAGAGACGGAGATTACTCGCGATAAATGCACAAATTGCCCATAAGGAGGGGAATGGACTGTTGACAAACAAAGATTCCAAACAAGAAAGAAAGGAAGAAAGGGGAAAGAATTGTGATTTGAGGTAGAAAAGAAAGGAAATGAAGATGGGAAATTTCGAGACTGTGTTTGTTCCTTTTGCTAATATTTATACAGTGAATACTACGACTGGTAATAGAGGGTCAATGAGTAGACCGGTTTATTAGAAACTAGAGATTGGAGTTGGATATTAAAAACTATTAATACAAAAACATGGTTACCGAACTAAAGTATATTTTATATTATAATAGTATATTAAAACATAAGTTACAGAGGGCAACATATTCTAGCTTGTGTTACAAATTTGCAAACGAGCGCGCAGCGGCGAATGGGAGAACGAACGAGTGCTTGAATTGTCTTCTGTAACGTATGTTTTATACTAGTGTGTTCAAAAAAAATCCAAACTCGGAGTAGGCTATGACCAAAGAAAGGTATGTCAATTTAAAAATATTTAATTAATGTCAATTTGACACGAGATATTGACAAAATTGTTAACTAAAGAAATCAATACTACGTTCCGTAAGTCAACCAAAAAAAAAAAAAAAATAAACTATCTTGATTCCGGGTACACCATGCTTCCTGAATATTTTCATCTATTTCGGGACAGACTGACATTGAATCATATTACATTTAAATGTGACAACTTAACAAAAATAAAAATTAACCAAATGAATGATAACTTTGAATATGACAAAGAAATTAAATATTCTATTACATTTAATGCTAATAAAAATAACACAACAAATATATCGAATATAAATAATGTTTTCATACTTACACCAATAATAATTATTAGTATTCGGTTTAGAAATTTGACATTGACGTAAATCGTTTGATTTTGTTATTATGATGTTTGAAAGTAGCGGTAGTGGGGGTAAAAATACCAGAGAAACCAGGATTATTTCGTGGTTGCCGTGATCCGACTTTTTACAAACTTTTTTCAGGAACTGCGTTCCAAATAGAAACCGGTAAATAATTTCAGGACTTACGGAACACAAAACCGGAAACCTGATCGAACCGGTTGCGTTAGAAAGAGGCTATATATATATATATATATATATATATATATATATATATATATATATATATATATATATATATATATAAGGTGGTGACTTGGACGACGAAGCATAGAGATTTCAATGGTAAAATCTTAATGTGCAGTTATTTGCTCCTCTAGTTATTTTAGAGCAAAATTGTATTTAGGATTTTGCTACAGAAAAAAATGCAACCGAATATGCTTCTGTTTATAATTTTTCAACTTCCGAAACTGTAAAAATAGTCGAAAACAATAACATTTTTGCAAAGATCATTGATGTCATGAAAAAAAAAATTAAACAAAAGCGTCATAGATTCTTGAATTTTAAACTTATTTTCAAAACGAGGAAAATTAAACACATTTTTTTAGTTGATGACAACAAAGTAATAGTTGATTACAACAATGTAGCTGGACGAAAACAAAATTTAAAATTTCTTTAAGTAGTGACTATGAATAAGACTTATTTAAATTAAATGATAGATGTTTGAGCTTTTATTTAAATTTTTGTTTCATGGCATCAATGATATTTTCAAAGATGTTATTATTGTTTTCGACTATTATAACGGCTCCGGAAATTGAAAAATTTTAAACAATAGCATATTCGGATGCAGTATTTTTTCTGTAGCAAAAACCTAAATACAATTTTACTCTAAAATAATTAGGGTAGCAAATAACTGCACATTAAGGTTTTACCATTGAAACCCCTATGCTGCGTCGTCCAAATATCCAGTCTGTATATATACATAAAGATATCATCACGGCATATTCCCGATGTGTGCCAATCTGCTTTATACATAATGATGATAGCATATTCGTACCACGCGGGTGTTTACCAGGCGTCACCACATGGGCACTCATTGTTGGCGTGGAGGGTGCACCACAGGGGTCACTTTTGTGCCATAGTTACAAACTAGTTGTAATTTTCTTTATTCTATTTTTAACAGAAATTGATAAAATATTCTTGCCACGATGGCACATTTAATTTATTTGCTCTGTAGTACATATTATTAACTATTATTAAACGCATAAAATATGCTACATAAAATATAAAAACGCGCTCCGTGGTCCCGTGCTCACAATGTTTACAAAATAGTTATGAATACATTGCAAAGTAAAACGTTACAAATTCAGCTCATTTCCTCGCGTATTTGAACATATCATGCGTGAAGAAACGCCATATGCACTCGGAAACTCTTTACTTTCAAACTGTCATAAATATGCAAAGTACTCGCTTTAAAATATTGAAAAATCGCGCCATACATCACATCGCTGCATTCTTGATTTAGAAGCAAATGGCTGGAAAATCATTTTAGAACGGCTTCATTCGGACAAAAACAAAGTAGGTATTCCCTTTAGGAACTGGAGCAGAGTCACTCGTAAAATATAGCTGAAGTGGCGAACGAATTCATGGCGATCTAGGATCTAGGATATTATATTCAAATTTGATAACGTTGTGATGGCGTTTTATATTAAATTTTCTTAAATGTGATGCAATTTATTTTACGAGCTAGAAGCAAATTCATATGATAGCAACCAATTTTATTGCACGTAAGTCAGAAAGGAGAGGGATATAAATAATCTTGGACGGTTATATATTTAAACTATAAATTACATTTTGTAACGTGTTGATTTAGATTTTAGAGTAGGTATTATTTTGATGGCAGTACGAATGTTTGTAAATTATGCATACTTAATGTATTGTAACGTTTTTATTTTTTTGGATGAAACGAAAAATCAAAGAATGGTTAAGCAAATATTAAATACTAATTCAAGACTAAGAATATAATTAATTACTTAAACACTAGGGCCGGTTGTTCCATCTATAGTTAAAATTTATTCTATTGATAACCTCAGTTTGCGTTGTTCCACTTGCAGTTAAAAGTTGCTAGTACGATAAATTTTCGTTAACGGCTAGATAGGTATAGGCTGTGTCAAGATATATGCGCCCTTCCCAGCGGGAGGCAGTTTAAATACATTAGCAGTTTAAATACATTAGAGAAGCAAATAGTATTTATTTATTTTTTATTTTTTGAAGTAATCAAATATTAATTTTCATTAAGTCAACCAATTTTGTGACGCACTCTGTGTAAGGAACTTACAGAAATATCTATTTCGCATTTGTCATCTATTAATCGCTGATGTAACATTCTAACAGTTGGCAGAATATTTTCTGCGTACATCGAATAAATTTTCCTGCGGGTGATATCACATTCAAAATCACTGAAACTTTTTAACTGTCCGGAGTCACCTCGTTTTTTTCTTGGTTGAAAGCCACATGAAACAATTCGTCGAACGTTATAATAATTAACTTTTGTTAAATCTGCTGTTCTTTGAATAAGCCCATTATTTTCACCTTCACTTTTCAATGTATTAAAAACATTTAAAATAATTTGCTTTGCGTCTTCTGATAAATGAATTCGCTGTCTTGAAGTCTGAGATTCTTCATTCTCACACATTTTATCACTAATTTTATGCTGTTATTACTACTAAACACTTGAAGAAGTAATAATACAAAATACGTGTTTACGCTACTTATACAAAAACGGGTAGCCATCTATACTAAATACATCATTAGTCAAATGTAAAATTTACCTAATCCAAACCTCATTAGTGAATTTTCTTTAAAAATAGGGTTCAACAGTTAATATTAATCAGTGGTAAATTATAATCATATTTCGAAAATATATTTCTTTGAAAATAATTATCCTTTTAAAAAACCTGGTCAAATCCCCGACAAAATATGCAGCTGTGAAGGGTCTGACCGCTATTTCATAAGTAATAGAATGTGCATATATCTTGTCACAGCCTATAACAGTCAAACTACCAGTTATAGTTTATGTCAAGATAAATGCACATTGACTACGACTTCTTAAGCTCGGTTAACCCATCACTCCAGGGTATTTTCTTACTTTAGCTGCCAGGGGCGGATTACCAAATTTACAGTACAAACCGGGAAATATACAGTTAAAATCTTTTAATGTATTTGGACTATATAAATATCGCTAAACGTTGTATCACGTTATTCTTGTTTCATTTGTAAACAACTGAAGTAAAATGTGGCATCCGTGGAGTGATTTTCCGGACGAAGAAAATAATCTAATATTGAAGGAGAATATATTTTTAAGATTTGCATAATGTAAAGAATATATAAATAAATTATTGAATAATAAACTGTAGTAATTTTATTATGAATTTTAATACCTGATTTGTGGTGACTGTTTTAAATTTGGTAATTTGACAAAATTGTGGATACCTATCTGTGCGCTAACCCTTGCAAATCTTTTAAGCAAATACATGTGATGGGCGTAAAAGTGAATGTGCATTTATCTTGACACAAACTATAATAGTTTTATTTCGCACCGAGTGGACACGAATGAAAACACGAACTGAAGAGAAACACTAAGTAAGTATTAATTATTATTAAACTGAATCACAACGGTGATGATGAAGAATTGGATTTTATTTTTGATAATATTAATTTTCGAAAACTGTATACACTACGAAAAATATGTAATAATTTTGAAAAAAGGAATGATTCAGATTTTTTTTATGTCAAAGTATACAATTTTTTATTTGTTACATAAAATTGAAGACCAATTATTATTGTGTTTATCTGTTAGGTAAATTTAAAGAAAGCATAATTTGAGAATTAATACTTATTTATCTACATTTGTTTTTATGAATCGCGTTATATCTTCGATATGCCTAGTGTTCATAGCTTTACTATTTTATACAACAGGGTATATGATAATATCTATACATAGGTGATTTTCAAAGTATTCATAAATCCTTCGCATATAGAATAACACAACGTGAAAACTGGCCATAACTAAAATTAAAATAATTTTTTACTTGATTCCAGATGTCTTTTTCTTTCCATATATATATATACAGAATGTCTCACAACTCGCGCCCCAGACGAAACTGACACTTGCCGACGACAATAGGTTGCCAATAAATAGAAGAAAATAATTTGCGGCTGCTTGCATAACGGAGTTACAAGACTTTTTAATCCACCAATCCCGGAAGGATATCTTGAGGTGTGATGATATTATTACAAAATAAAACTGGTTGCTAGGTTTTAGAAATACATACTACTAGTGAGTTACAAAATTTGTTTGACTTACTGTAATTTTGACACTTTGAGTTGACTTTTCACTGTCAACAAATTTAGGTTAGCGAAGGTGTCATCCGAGATCATCATTTATATCGTACAGTGTAACGTGTTGTAGCAGCTGTGTAAAATGTGTTAAACGAAAATATTATTGTCATTTGAATTCTTTGAGATTAAAACAACAAATTGTGGTTCTAAATTTAATATGACATTGACATTTTTCGAAAACTACAGTCGCCCACACATTTTAAAGATTTGATTTGTATAAAACCCTAGTAACGTAAAATTACGGCAAACACACGTTAAAGGTGTATTATAGGTCAATTTTAAGACGTCTTTTCTCGAATATGTTTCAAGCTAGATTTTTTTTTTCGAAATTACACATCCGAGTGCAGTTTCGTGTTTCCTCATTCGCTCTGGGGTGCGAGTTGTGAGACACCCTATATATATATATATATATATATATATATATATATATATATATATATATATATATGTGTGTGTGTGTTTTTGTCGACTAATTTTATTAGATCTTTCCGCGGTGGTAGAATGAAATGCTTTCTCGCTTCCTATTATTTTTCACTAATTTTTGCGAAATGTATTGATACCTCTTCTAAACGTTCAAACTACAACTGCACACTGCACCAAAACACAGAAAAGCGAAATAAATCACCAAACTATTAAAATTGTGGCAACAAAGTTGCCAACTTTTCAAAATTAACTCTACCCTAACACAATATTATTCTTTTTGTTAGCTATCTGCCAGTTAGCTATCCGGAGAATAAAAAATAATGGAGCAAACCCAATATTCTTATTCTCTGATTAAGACGGTAGAATAAATTTATCTAATAGATAGTAAACTGTTACTTTATCTGAACTTGGAACAACCGGACCTTTTATTGATTGCACAAATAAACTAAACACATTTTAAATTTGATGATTATCATTTGATTCTGAAATATCGAAAGAAAACAATGATTAATTTTTTAATGTATTTCTTTTTGGAAAACCCGTTTCATTATTCATATTACTGATAAAAGTAAAGTGTACGATTAATTTTGTGAGCCACTGTATTGAGTTGTCACATTCAAAAGTATGTGAGATACGTGACAATTTATTTTTAATAAATAATACGTAGAGATAAATTTTAAGAATTGTTTCACATTTTAAAAGTAGGACAAATTTATAGTTATATTTCATATGTGGCACACATGTTCAATATATCTTCTTTAAGTAAAATAATACTGTAAAAAGAAAGGCTAAAACGTACCAACATTTGGTGAAAAGTTTGCAAAATAAAACTTAGCGCTAGAAAATGTGCTTAAATGTCTGTGTAAGCATGAAAAATGAACGCGAACCGGAACCGTGCAACATGCACAAAGCTTCAAGATGTTTTCCTACTTTATTACCCGCGAAAGCTATGCCTTTATATACAACAATCATTCTACCCAGCAAACAGCATCTTTACTTCATTAAATAGGTACAAATATTTTCCACAATTTTTTATACATACTTTTTCCTTCAATGACTGGAGAGATATTTTTCTTGTTTGCCAGATAATTACTTGAACCAGGGCCGATTTATAGTAGTGTACCCCCCCCCCCCTCCAACGCCATACAATAAATTGCTGATGCAAAACTCACATACACTCATCTTTGGGTAAAATTTTCAAAGTATTAAAAAATCTACTTTTTAGACATATTTCAAATCGCTGACTGCGTTTATCTCGATAATTCAAGCGGCTTCAAGTATATATTACTGAGTTTACATGCAGTTTTCAAACCGTTTTCAAAACGTTTTTAGTTTTGAAAACGCATGTATACAGTGTCAAAACGGTTTTGAGTTATTTCAAACCAAAACTAAAATTCACGGGTTTGACTTGGAAACTAGTTTCAAAACTACTCATGTAAACACTTCAAATTCAGTTTCGAGATTGCGCATGCGTATATAGCATGACGTTTCTGTCGCCTTGTGTTATTTGGTTTTACTAACCTACAAATAAACTGACAGCTGTGTAGTTTTAGTGCGTAGTGCTACAAAGTAGAATAAATAATTGGAATAATAGCAAAACGAAGAATTTGGAGTAATGAGGATCTGTTACTTACATCGGTCAAATGCGCATGCGCCGAAACTGTTTTTAAATCAATCTGTAAACCTATTTTGAAAATTTCATGTAAACAGTTTCGCGTAATTTTGACTGAAAACTGAATCCATTCTCAAAACTGCATGTAAACGTAGTATATAACTTGAAAAATCCTACTGGTTTATCTCAGCGGATTGAAAATAATAAGAAATTCGTATCGACTAAAAAAAGGTAGTTAAATACTCGATTATGCAGACAGATAGGAAGAGGTATATGATCTAATTTCAGGCTGGATATATAACCCCAAAATCTAAAAATTGTCATGTTATTTTTCTTCTCTTTCTAAAACATTAATTCATTCATCACTCCAAATATTTCGCTTTTTGACAATTGCACTAAGTTTTATGTCGCGACTTTTATAAAATGAAGTAAAATGCAAACAACTACCAAAAGATATAAATTTAGTAACACTGCTACATATTGCAGATGTGCGCATGCGTAGTTACGTTATTTGAAGCTTTACTGTTTATTTTGACAGAAGTCAAGCCGCTTCATAAGTCCAAGCCTGTTATTTTATAGGCTTGACTTGACATTTTCAAGCGGCTTGAAATATTAATCTCGATCGTTTATTTCGAAGATTGAAAGGGAATTTACTAAATTCAAGCGGCTTCAAACGTCGAGATAAACGTAGTCGCTGATTCTAAATTTTTAAACCACATATTTCTGTTTCTTCTAGACATATGTGCGTTTTGGACAATAACCCAAAAATACCTGGTGACTTCGCCATTCAGTTTTTTGGCCGCTTTAACTGAACTAACTGACCAAATTTTGTAAAAATTGGTAAACTTATGTAATTTTTATTACTGGTATTTCCTGACTGTTGGTATGATGTTAGGGAAAAATATTGGAGATGCAGTCTTGAAAAAATGATTTTATTAAATTGTCATTTATTTAACAATCCGACGTTTCGGTTCCTAATAAATTAGGGCTATGTGAATATATAGTTGGAAAAACTAACAATTATATTACGAAAATGAATTAATACAAGGATGAAAATATGTGCATACATCAGAGCTACAAAATTTAAACTGTAATGTAATTTTATCCGTAGAATTGTCCGGCTAGTATTTCAACCCATTTTTTTGAGCCATAATCTAAAGATGGGTAAAGTTATAAACATAAATACCTCGAGAACGAACAGACATATCGACCTTTTTTTTCCACTGACCATATCTTCAAATCATGTCCGGGACATATGTACGTGATTCATTGGGCTCAAAGGGTTAAAGAAATGGCCGGGTTTACGAAGGTAACTTAAATTTTAGCGTTCCATAAACCATAAATTGATAATATTGCATCGAAATGAAATATCAAATGAATAATTATTATAAATTGATAAATTAATAATAGATGGAGTCTAAGCTTAAATTTAACTAAAATTATTATGATTATCCCTTAACCTTAAAATTAATTTTAACAAAAACTAAATACGTATTTCGAGAAGTAAGTTCTCATCATCAGTAGTACAATAAGTGAAAGTTCAACAGAGTAGTCAAGATTACTCAACATGTCAACCATGACAGACGTCCTAACAACTCTGGCTCCAGAGTTGTTTAACTTTCACTTATTGTACTATTGATGATGAGAACTTAGTTCTCGTAAGAAGTATTTAGTTTTTGTTAAAATTAATTTTAAGGTTAAAGGGTAATCATAATAGTTTTAATTATAAATTGATGTCAAAATTTCGATATGCATTTTGTTGTTTAATTGTTGCTTAAATTTAAGCCTTGTTAGGTTAGGTCAGAGACAACTATCTAAAGAGAGATTGGAAACTCAATGCTTTTGTATCGTCATAAAGTTTGCCACCTATCAACATATGCAACTAACTAAACCACGGTAACTAGATCTTTAAAATGTTGACCGTGTGTGTTTTTAAAATTGTGTTTTTTTTTTATTATTTGAAAGAAAAAGAAAAACTCATTGATATGTATTATGAATATTTATTTAAAATATATACTGTACAAATTTTAAATTGCAAAAGAACAATTAGTAGATATATAAAAAATCATATTAATAACAGAGTTTAATAGTATTTATCCAGATAATTATTTTAGGAATAGTGAAAAGTGAAAGTTTTTATATTTGAACCATAGTTTTACATCTGAGTATGTGATGTAAACTAAAACTTGTAAGCAACACAGTCGGATATGTACATCGTTGTATTATTAGTATTATTTCTTTGAAATTTTTTTTAAATCTTATTTAAAGATGTGTTAAAAAAAGACGTACGTAGGTGAAAGAAAATAAATAAAAATTGGAAGCTAAGGAATATCAACTTCCAACATATTCATATTTCTTCGCATAACTCATTTAGTCGTAACTTTATGAACGATATAGTCAGCTTTTACATACTACTGTGGATTTTTAGTTCTTTTTGCGTTGGTTCCTTTCTTTTTGATGAATGTTCAACAGGATATTTGTCTCCTAATTTGTAAGATTCGGGAACTTCCATATCACCTGAGTTATGGATATTCGATATACAAGCATTAAGAATTTGTTCTTCATGAAATTCTACAGAAACATATATAAGAAAAGTTTATAAATATTGTTATATAAAAAGTAATTAATGTTCATAAGATACCTTACGAGTTCTCTGTATGTTTTAAACATATACAAATTCAAATTATGTGGGTTAAAAAATTATGTATGTCATGTCAGTTTTTAAATTTTTCAGTTTGACGTTTAAATTTTCCATTACATTTTTACCTTCCGTCACCTTTATGTAAGGAAGGTATTGTCTTTGGTCAAAAAATTCGATGATGAGTTTTTAATCAATAAGCACGTTTTAGGGTCCCTAGAATACGAATTTACTATTTTTACGATGATGTCTGTATGTGTGTGTGTGTGTGCGTATGTGTGGATGTGTGTGTGTGTGTGTGTGTGTGTGTGTGTGTGTGTAACAAAATTTTCGTCTGCGATAACTCTAATACTACAGTTACAAAAATTATAATTTTTCGTGTACTTCTTCCTTACATCCATATGAAGAGCTGATTAGATTTTGGTTACAATTGGTCAACCGGAAGTACCATCATTTGAAGATTTTAACAGTTTATATTGAAAAAACTATGTTAAATACAATTTTTTCACATTTGATGTTATTAAAAATATTAAAGAATATTTTATTCTCTATACGATTTGACTGCATTTTATACTTAATATTAAATGGATATAGAGTTAAAAAATTATAAAGAAATTAAATTTCATAAAGTAGCTGTAGCTATGGAAACAGCTACTATATTAAGAAAATACTGATTGAAAGATGTCAGTGTCAAGTGAAATTGACAGTGTGTTTGTCTCATAATGTTACTGGATATAGGATCTTTTGCTTTCTGTATGGAATTTGTATAAAATACATACAACTGCTTTAAGGTAATGTACAAGAAATAGAATATTTAATTTAATAATAATAATAAATCTTTTATTTCTGCAGATACATTATACTGCATATAGAAAACGTCACAAAATAATAATTTTCTGTATGAAATTTGCATAAAATACATGCAACTGCCGGAGGGTAATGTACAAGAAATAGAATATTTAATTTAGCAAGGAACTTTCCGTATGAAATTTGTACAAAATACATAGAACTGACGGAAGGTAATGTGCTGGCCACATCAGATTTTTTTGCATTGCCTTCTATGTTAAATCTTCGTCAGTTTTGTGATTTTGCTGCCCTCTGAAGAAATATGCAAGGAACTATTTTCCCCGTGCTCCGCTTACCCCCTCGTCACCAAACACTTTGTTACAAGGTCACCCATAAGTCTGTCCAATCTTTCTTTAGATAGTTGTCTCTGGGGTAGGTGCCAAATGGCATAAAACCTATTTTCATGTAACGTTTTCTACTCAAAATGACAAAGAGGAATATGCTGTTATAAATCAGCCTATGTACATTTTTATAAATTCAGAAACCTCAATAAATTTCCAAAGTAAAACCTTAGCAAGACTTACTTATTTAAGATTTATTTATGGAAGCAAATTTCTCCCCTTGTGAAAATTCCAAATAAATAATTTAAACAATTCACTCTCACTCCATTTGACAATCCTACGTCAGAGTAAATACCTAATTTCTATTCTATTCCTTCCAAAAATGTTTACGCATTCTTCTTCGGCGTACTTTATTTAAATTCCTTCCTCCATTTCTTGTGTTTCTCTTTCTGCGACGTCGCAAATTCTAAACCGTCGGGAGAGATCGCCCTCTGCAGTCAGCCTCAATCATTTGTCTTTGATCTTTCCCAGCCACCTACGACGGGACATTCCGAAGCCGGGCTACTGTCTCTGATGTCTTGATTGCCATTTCACAGATATTTTTCACCTTTCAAACGGAATTCTCGGAGCGAGAATCTCAATTCTATACAGAATTTAATTAGTTAACTTGTTTGTTTTGCAATTATTTTGTTAACGTATATAAACAGAAATGAATGCATCATTAACTCTTTCTTGAACATGTTGCAGTTCCTTAGAGAATAAAAGTAATATTTTTAGAAGTTTATATTCTTTTAAAACTTAATTTCATATGTTTTTCGTTGGCGGCGCTGTAAGCACACCTGTCATGGCGCCTAGTAGAATCTGTCAGATTTGTTTACATTTTGACTAAGTGCTTTCTAACACAAAGAATATTAAGATTTTAATTCAACATGATTTTTAAGTTTGTTTAGGCGAATCCTTCATGGTTGAAGGGCAACAAGTCTACAGTGCTTGTGGCGTTATTCGACTTACAACGACTTACAACGATTCTGATTTGGAACTGCATTTTATATTAATAACTGGTTTAAACATTTATTCTCTGCACAATATTAAAAAGAAACACATACAGTAATGTCTGCTTATTACGAACCCGATAACAGCGATCTTCCGGGTCAAACGAACTAATTTAAAAATATCCTGGAGTCGTGAAGGATCTAGTTGAAAATTTTCAAGGTTTTTGGTGAAGAAAAAGCTTACTGATCCAGTATGAAGAAATTCTTTTTATTAAATAAGCCGAGGTACTTATGTTCGCAGAAAAATAATTAAAATAAAAATTTTGAATGATAACATTATTAGTTAAAGAAGATCACAGTTTAGTAATGCTCAAGATATTCTTTAACTAAGAACAATGTAATCTTTCAATACCTTTATTTTAATTATTTTTCTTCGAACTTAAGTAACTGAAGATAGACCATGCACTGTGGTCCAAAACGGCTTATTTAATTTTTTATATTTTGCGCCTTCTACAATTAACATTTACTTACTCAATTTGTGATATTTGTAACCATTTGTATCTACATTTTCATGTAAATAATCTTCCCTAAATAAAAAATCTGATGTGGCCAACACATAACCTCTCGCCAGATATTTTACCTGGTTGTACGCATAAAACGAAAAATATTTTTAAACACATATATTCATGTCTCACTACAAAATAATTATTTTAATATAAATTATGTACAATACATACATTTTCTTTATATTCAATATCCTGAAATTTTCTTTTTCTATTTTCCTTTTCTTTTTCTTTATATTCGTCATTTTTTCGCAAATTTCTTTTATATTCTTTTTTACGTATATTCGTTTGCGTTGACTTTTTTTATTTTCATAATCTTCATAATACTGTACAAATATGTTTGACAGAGGCATACAAATATTTTTGACAGTGACATTTATGTGTCAATTACAAACATTTGAATTTCTTGCCTTGTAGTAGTTTGATCTGAGATTTTTTACATCAAATTATTTTATATGCCTTTCTTTATCTCTAAATCTATAGAAGATATAATAATGAATTTATATTTATCGAATAAAGAATTTAACGTTCTTTAATATAAGTATTTACATAAATTTTCGATAAATAATATTTAGATAATTTTTTTCTTGTAACTACTACTTCCGGTTGTCCAATTGTTACCAAAACTGACTGGACTCTTCCGATTATTGTTAGATTGAGGAATCCGTAGTTAAAAATGTCTTAAGTCTTATAGTATTTGAGATAAAGTGAATCCAACATCCACACATCCACACACACATCCACACACACATCCACACACACATCCACACACACATCCACACACACATCCACACACACATCCACACACACATCCACACACACATACGGACATCATCGTAAAAATGTTATAATCGGATTCTAGGGACCTTAAAACGTGCTTATTCATTAAAATCTGGATATGCGATTTTTAGCATGAATACAATACCTCTCTTAGCGAGAGGTAAAAAAGTAATAATAATTTCGACATTATATTATTAAAATGAATTGTCAATAACTAAAAATAAATTAGGTAAAAATGGGTTAAAGAAACGTCATATAGTACCAACCGTCTAAAACAAAAAATTGCGTATCGAAATGAAGGTCATTACGATACGCAATTGCGTATAGTAATGACTTCATTATGAACGCAAAATATAAAAATTTATTTATCAATACTCTTTGCCCAAAATTGTGGATGATAGTTCTCGAATTTTTGTGGTACTCGTACAACCTGTCACACACAGCACTTTTTGATGCACATTATGTTAATTTTCTAGCATAATAACTCGTTTTTCTATTAAACGAAACGATGGTTTGCGATGTTTACATATTTGACATGTTGTAAATCGCCATTAATTTAGCTTCGTAAAATTCCGCTAATGTCACATGTTTTTCTGTGGTTTCCAATATCAAATACGTACGCATTTTATTTAATAGCAATTTTTGAATCAAGTAAGGAAAAATATACCTTTTCTACGAGTTGTACTCTAATTTTTTTTTCTATTATAATTGGAATAAGGGTAAAAATATTAGAGTGCGTATACGTTAAGAGCAAACCGGTTACGTCATCATTCGGTTCTGCTGACCATGCCTCCAAGGAAAAGTTTAACAGCGTGCACAATATTAATTTTTTCTATTAAATTATTGTTTTTAATTAAAATATAGATTTTTCATTGAATCACCATTAAATATAATAAAATATTCATACAAAATAATATTTTTAAATTTACGACCAAAAATATACATTTTATTACAGAGAGTAATTAACTTCCAGTTTCGGATTGAAACAAATAAATTCATAAGCGCCAACGTCATTTCCCCCTGCCCCGCACCTGGCGATTGATAACACAGGTGGCTTGTTATTATTATCGCACCGAGTGCGGAAAAAAATGTTTCCCAACTCATAGGAATATTGAAATAAAGGACTTTTCTATCGGTAATAGAAAAAACCATACTATTAATAGATTATTAAAACGAAGACCAATAGATATTTTTAGTGATGCACAACGAGGCGAGAGTACTCTCGCATCTCGTCTCGTCTCGTTGCATTATGCGATACGAGAATGAGAGCGAGTTTGCAGTTTAAAATTCGAGGCGACATCGATATAACAACTGCGAGAAGCAAGAATCTCGCAATAAAAAAGTATTTGTAACTTTATAGCTTTGATTCATAAATTCAAAGAAAAATGCGCCGTACAAGGAGTGGAGTCAACGCTAATTCATGCATAGAACACGTAAATGTGAAAATTATATGAATTCACTATATTTTTTGAGTCTATCTAGAGTCGATTAGTATCGGCCTCAGAGCGAGGAGATGTAAAAATAAAGACAAAACCGGTATCACATCCAATAGAACTAGTTTTTCTTCAATATTTCAGTCCCTACTTCACCCCAGTTAAAACCACGGTTAATAAAAGTCTTGTCGCCCTTGAAAAGTAAAGGATGTTATATTAAGCGTCGATAGGAGCCAACAGAAATAGAAACGGAGTGATTGGTTGCCGGCGTGTTACCAGTGTAGAGGTTTTTTATGACTTAATCTTACTTAAATAGTGGCATATATTTAATGAAAAAGTGTAGGTACTTTTAGTTACAAAAAATAATTTTTTAATGTTTAATTCGTTTTACTAATGACAGAATGTGTTAAATGTTCGTATTGAAATAGTTTACAGAATTTGATGATAAATTTTATATTTTAGAGGTAAATTAAATTATTTACTAACATCACATTTTCTGGTGACCGTAAATGAATAAACATTATTTTCGTATCGAAATAATTTGGTGACCAGAATTGAGTGTTTCGTCTCTTTATTATAGTTATACGACTGCAAATACATGGAAAACGGTGCTATTGGCGCGAACTTAACTCTTGTAGTTAAGCAGTTACGTAAACGTAGTGAGCAAGCGCTTATTTTTATAGCAAGACTGTCGTGCGAGAACAAAATGAGACCCAAAAAAATGTGCGAGAACGAGAGCGAGATCTAGATTACAGATCCGAAAACGAGACGAGATCGATATTTTATATTTCTCGTCTCGTCTCGCCTCGCGTGCATGACTAGATATTTTCCCACCCTTAATTTTAAACTTGTTTTGCCCCGTGTATGAGTCAAATCTTTATTTATTTATTTGTTAATTTATTTATGTATTTATTTATTTATGTATTTATTTATTTATTATACCTTAATTTATTTATGTATTTATGTATTTAAGTATTTATTTATTTATTTTTTATTTATTTATTTACTTATTTATTTAAACAAAATTAATACAGTTCTTTTTTTAAAATATCTCTGACTTCTTGATTTTCAGCTTTCCGCATATTTGATTTGTCTGGTACTGCAAACTGCAATGAAATATGATAAGTAAGTCTGCTGGTCTTTTTGCTTGTAGTAATTCAGTCCATGATTCCTTTTGAGGAATTTCCTCCGTCTCAAGTGTATTAGCAAATCACGTTTGACATGCAAATGTTGTCGAGCGCATTAAGACCGTAATAAGTCAGTACATTCGGCGGGGCCCTGCATTTGGGGGAGCCCTACATTGTCGTGGAGGGAGTCCCCTCTGTTAGAGTTGCCTCTTTGGCCATTGTGCCTGAAGAAATGACCGTGGAAGAAGTAATGAATATGTAAAGTTTTCTTTTCGCACTTGTGTGCCGCCAAAGTGCTGTATTGTGTACGTAATTTCCGAGTTTGGAGAATTGTTCGCTGCTTTTATTGATGTCCTCTCAAGGCACTCGCTTGTGATTTGGAAGATTTGCGACTTCGCCGGAAATAAGAATAGGAAAGTGGAGAACATTTGCAAAATAAATTTGGTTTGTCGGCTGTCCAACACCTTTACGGATACAACTACAAAAGCTTCTTACGACTTTTTTCTACCACAAATCAGTAAAAGCACAGGGGAAGAATAGCGGGAAATACTATGTCATAGAAAAAGTTTATGAAAAATAAAGGATAGTGAAAAAAAAATGATGTTAGACTATAAGCCGCAAATAATATAATGTGCTACAAGCATTTTGATTTCCAAAAGGCGGAACGTGTAAAAATTTTGTACTTTGACACTATTCAATATATTTTGACAGATTACGAAACATATTCCTTTTTTCAACGTACTTACACTTACATAAATACAAACAAAGTCCTGTATAAATTCATAAAGATGGCAAAACCATAACAACAATAACAAAGAAGCAGCGAGCCATGAACAAATTAATGTATGCAGTATTCATTAGAAGTACGGGACTGGCAAATGCAATTAAGTTGGATGAACAGAAGATAGTTACAGGTAAATAGTTCACTGAAAAATATTTGCCTGAAATGTTCAGCAGAGTTCTAGAGACCGGAATTATATTACAGTATTATAATGCGTCTTCTCATAGAACACCAGCCATACTCGTCTGATTTGGCAATATGCGCCAGTTGACTATTTTTTATAGTTAAAAAACCTGATGTGGCCAAAATTATATCTCCCGCAATTTAATTTTTATTAATTTTAATATATACTCACATGCTGGAAACTGTATTAAATTCATATCCATATAACTATTGTTTTATTTATTATTTTCTTTTTAAAACGTTGCTATTATTAATTTAAAATGATTAGTTATTTGACAGTGACATTTATCTGTCAGTTACAAATATTTAAGATATGAACTGTGTAACCAAGGAGCTGTGTTTGTTAAAGCGTAGGCTGCGGGTTTTAAATTACAGATAATTTTACAAATTTATCCAGAAAATATACAGAATAAGTATTAATGCCAACCTGTAGAAAATTTAATAATCTTTAATTTTTATAATAACATATCTCTAAAAATAACATTTAAAGGTATTTTTCGAAGAAATATTTTGAACTTCAAGTAAAGTGCCATTTCCGGTTATCTAATTTACACTAAAATCTAACGGCTTCTTTTCATATTAGAATAAGGTAGATACAAGGTTTCAAAATTTTCTGAATGGTAGTATTTAAGTTAGAGTAGAAGATCCACACATACATACATACACACACACACACACACATAGTCACAGACATCGTCGTGAAAATTATAAAATTGGATTCTAAGGGCCTTAAAACGTGGTCATTTACCAAAATTTCGATATGCGATTTTTAGCATGATCCCTTACCAAGGGTAGCGGGAGGTAAAAAGTTACTATACTCTATTCGTTTTAACTATAGAGCGTTGGGTGAGATAGGGCTTAAGATTCTAGCCCCCTGATTGGTTCAAACGTGAACCGAGTTTACACAGTAAAATAATTGACACGAAATATAAATTTGCTTGACAATTGTATCAATTATTTTACCGTCTGACATCAAATATATAAATGTCAACAAAGTTAATAGTACACGATTTATTACATATTATCAATTTCTGTTCAGTTCTGTTTGTTTGTTTTTTTCGTTGATTAATTTTCATAGTGTTTTGTTGTTATATTTCATATTACATAGATTTCATTGTTCGCGTTTTCTTAGTTTTTAGTTAGTAGTTCGCGAGGTAGTTCGTTAGTTTTGTTATTGTTCTCTTCGTTAATATTATGGATAAAAATCCTCTGCTAATGTTTTAAAATATCCAAAAGGAACAGCCCTCCGAAGCGGGCAAAAAAGTGGCGTATAATTTACACTGCATATATCGTGCCACGAATGCATATTCCAAATTAGAAAGTGTCCAAATTGTGGCATCAGAACTGGGCATAGGACGAAAAATGGTCCTTCGGATCACCCCAGGAACAAAGAAATTTGTTTAGAACATTATTTTGTTCATATTTAACGATATACATAGTTTATAATGTATATATTTTAGAGTGTAAATATTCATATTTCAAAGGTAAATTATATTTTTATTTTACGTTGTTTTCTTTAAAATTTATTTGAATAATGTGGTTTTCATTTATGCATGCCCCTTTCGCCAAAATGTAGAGAAAGGTACAGAGATTATAAGTATATGCATAAAAACACAAAATAGATTAGCACGTGTTCGTATAAGACAAAATTACTGAAAAAATGTCAATTAGATTTTTTTTTAAATCCAGGAATGGCGTCATAATTTGAATTCTTTATTTAATACATGTAAAAACGGCCGCGCTCGAAACGCCATCTAGTCTATAGTTAAAACGGATAGAGTATAGGTAGAAGCTTTCCGAAGAAAAAAGTGATGGTATAATTAATGATTATTTTATAAACATTCAGCAATCTAAAAGAAGATTGGTTCAGAACGTTCAATTCAAAAGCCAAGTTGTTAAAAATGATATTAAAATGTATATTTGACAGATTGACAGAACAATACACGGCTATGAATTGCACGCAACTGTTAATATATATATATATATATATATATATATATATATATATATATATATATATATATATATATATATATATATATATATATATACCGTGAGTATTTATCCGCGGAATAAAATAATGAGAACTACTCAGAGCACTCTGTACAACGGGCGGTAGTTAATGTCATATTTTTTAAAATATACCTAGTAATTTCGTGACGTCATTATCTAGTTACAAACTTTGATGACGTATCTCCTCTGCATAAATATTTTTACTATACTATTTTTTGCTGTATTGAGTTGATCTTGATTGATTTTGAACTTGACAATGTCACTAGTGTCAATTAAGATGTCAAAATTAGCAAATTCAAATACATACTTGGTTGTTCTTTCATGTTTTTGGAATATACTTGTAATTTAACAGTAGGTAAATTAAATATAATTAAGAACTAGCTCCATAATAGATCAAATAGTGATGACAGTGACAACATTTGTTAGGTTTTACATTATTTACAGAGCTAAAAAAATACAAAAACTCGGTTACTTGGTTTTTTAAGGTGTACGCGATTTTTTTGCAAGCCAGTGTACATAAACTGTATTAGTGTACGGTGAAATAAAGCACACCGTGATTAAAAATGCAGAATGGATGTAAATACCGCATGCAGCATGCTCCTCGCGGCATTTATTAAAACAAGCCAGCAATTAAGGCCCCTGCAACACTTCTAATGCCTGTGTAGGTCGTTCTACTAACCATATACACGTACAATTAAGTGTAAAACTAGCTTTATTTATTGTCGTCATCTAACTGCTAACTGGTTTGTTTAACTAAATTGCTTAAACAACCATATCAAATGATATGGTGGTAATCTGGCAGTAAAGCCACGTCATTAATATAATTTATTGTTTGCTGACTTAATTGTCCGGTACAAATTTGAAATAATTGCACGCCAAATGCATTTCTTTCACGCGACACTCGCGTAATTTTCCGCACACTGTTGCATGGAAGAGTTGAGCGAAATTTACATCAAAACGCTTTACGGCCGGCCGACGCGCGCGTCCTCACAAAAATTATACACTCCAAATTAACATACGGCGAAGGTAAACGCAATTTATTCTACAACCGCATCCGTATATCATGTTACAGAGGCAATCAACAATTTCTTTTTTTAATTGTCATAAAAAATACAATTTTCAGTTGATCGTTTGTTTATGAGTGCCATCAAATAATAACACTATAGCCCGAGACAATTAAATTTTTGCCGAGGTTTGTATACCATTTTATTCACAATCCGAAATAAAAAAAAGAAACACTTTCCACCTCGGTTAGTAATATACTATTACAAATCTAAAAAGTTCACTTATACAAACTGTTCATTTTAAATAGGCCACCATTGATATGTCGAGAACTAGAAGAGCTACAAAGATGGTTAAATGGGCAAACAATTTCTATTTCACAAGACAAATTTAAATAAAAGAAACATATTTTTTTCGACCAGTGGTTCTCAAAATACGGGACCTAACTTTTTTATTTTAAATGAGAATATATAATTTTATTTGCTCAATTGTTAGAGAATTTAAATTTGAATTCAGTGATATAATATTTTTATATCCTTACATAACGATTTTTTTGAGAATAAGTGATCATAAATGTCAACATAGAGTATGTTTATATCGACGTCCTTAATCGGATTTAAGTCAATTTATGATTAGAAATCGTATTTAAGAAAACAATGTAAACGATCTGGATTGGATTAAGAATCGGATTCTAAATCTAAATTTGTATATAAATCAGGTTTACTTTTACGAGATAAACAGCGATTAAACAGAAAATTCAATAGTAGGTACTGTAACAATGAAAAAAACGCATCTTTCATAGTTTGACAGTTAATATATGCCAACGCGATGTCAACGATAAGTTAGCATAATTATTAGAAGGGCAATGAGAAATCCGTGGACGCAACAAGAAACAGAATATTTTTTTAAATTAATCCTGGAAAGAAAAATAATTGATTTGTTAGATGAAAAAACTAAGTAAATGTTAAAGAAAAAATCTAAGTAAATTGTTAAAAGTCAAAATTAATACTATTCAATAATGATCTATGCATTCTATGCTGCTGTGCCAACAGTGTAAGTAGTAAATCCAATTAAATCTACGGTAAATTCGAATGTACTTGGTCGCTTTAAATTTTTCTGGTATAAACAGTCAAGATTTAGGATTTATTTAAATCCGATTGGATTAGAAATCCGACTGAAATGTCCTATAGAGGCGCTGCGTTTATTTAAGATGACCGACTTAGTTGGTAATTTTGGTTATTTTCCTGCGGTGTGATTGGCTGCCATTACCAATTCGGAGGGTTTGCAAATCGTTACGTAAGGGTATAAAAATATTATATCACTGAATTCAGAATTAAATTCTCTAACGAATGAGCACATAAAAATATATGATCCCATTAAAAAGTTAGGTCCCGTATTTTAAGAACCACTGGTCCAAAAAATAATTTTTCTTTTCTTTAAATTTGTTTTATGAAATAGAAATTGTTTGCCCGTTTAACCGTTTTTGTAACTCTTATAATTCTCGAGATAGCAATGGTGGCCCATTTAAAATGAACACCCTATATAGGTAGTTTGTTTTTTAAATAACTACGATGTGTCATTATGCCATTGTTTAGTTGACGGTAAGTGACACTTTACGTTCTAGTACTGTTATGTATAAAAAATTAAATCTAGTAAATTTTACTTCTTGTAAAATAATAACGAAAAATCTCATATGCTTCTCGAGTCGTACAGTGCAAAACTGTACCTACGACTCTTGGTACATAAATAACTAATTTTAATTCTCTGAAGTTGATCGCAATAAAATAAAATGTCTCAAAAAATTCAGTTCTATTTATTGAAATAAAATACAATTAATATCTGCTCATTAAATTAACATAATCTGTTAATTGAATACAACTAGGTACCATTTTTCACATCTCATGAAAAAAGAAAAAAACAACTTTGTTTACCCGCTTTAAATAGATTGAATTTTGAATGATTCATTGGCCTGACACCAGCATCCCTGATATATCAATTAAGATTGACGCTTGTCCGTAATGACCGTTTAATGAAGGCAAACATTGTTCGTTCCCATATCCCGACTAATTTATGTCGAAAAGACTAATTTTCCCGCGTGCTATGATTACAGTTGCACTTAATTAACCCCGGGCGTGTCGCGGCCGTATGATAAATAAGGATGCAGACGTCGGCATCCCGACGACGACGCCTGGCCTCGTGTACTTCGCAGCGGCTCAGGCCTTGATAAGTGAGCAAAGCAAGGCCACCAAGGCTACACTACCAGCGAAATTAGAACAGGTTAGCAGTAACAGGGGAGATTGCTGCACAGAATAGGGACACGGATACCTAACAGGGGATGTTATTAAATTTTTTACACTATTGTATGAAAGTGTGAAGGGCAGTAAAGTCTGTTAACTAAAGTATATTACGAGGCAGCTACGTTTAAAATATTTATTACTAAATATAAGTTGTAGTTATTAAGCAGTTTGAAGACACTGTATAAGCTAAAAATATAAATCTTCAAGATACGCTGCAGAACAGCTATCAAAGTCATATGTCAAAAAATACCACGCCAATATTAAAAATTTTACCCACGTAAAAAGTAAAAAAGCACTCTTATGCATGAAATAAATTATAAATACACTAAAGTGACCAGATCCCATCGAAGTCAATGTTGGACATCGGAAATTAGTCGAAAAAAATCTGATGTGGCCAGCACATTACCTTCCGTCAGTTCTATGTATTTTGTATAAATATCATATAGAAAGTGCCTTGCAAAAGATTATATTTCTTGTACATTACCTTAAGGCAGTTGTGTGTATTTTATACAAATTTCATACCGAAATTTTCTAGCAAAAGATCCTATATTTCCAGTAAAATTATAACAGAAACATATTGTCAATTGCAGTTGACACTGACACCTTTCAATCAGAATTTTCTTAATATAGCAGTTGTTGTTACTCTATATCCATTTAATAGAAGTATAAAATGCATTCAAATCGTATAGAGAATAAATTTTTTTTTAATATTTATATTAACATTAAATGTGATATTCAACATCGTTTTTTCAAGAAAAATTGTTAAAATCTTCAAATGAGGGTACTTCCGGTTGACCAATTATAACCAAAATCTAATCAGCTCTTCATATGGATGTAACGAAGAAGAATACGAAAAAATTATAATTTTTGGAATTGTAGTAGTAGAGTTATCACAGGATAAAATTTTGTCACACACAGACACACATACATACATATATACATAAAGGCATCATCGTAAAAATAGTAAAATAGTATTCTAGGGACCCTAAAACGTGCTTATTCATCAAAAACTCACCACCGAATTTTTTGACCAAAGGCAATACCTTCCTTACCTAAAGGTGACGGAAGGTAAAAAGTACCATGAGCATAATCAGCCTTAATAGTAATAAGCCGACGCAAATGGTGCACCATTAGAAGACCATCGTTATTTCAGAAAAAATGTATAGGTCACTAGATAGATAGGCGAAAATGTAAATTTTGCATTTTTTTATTTTTCCGAAAATTTCCAAATGTGAAATAATATTGCATTTTGGTTTAGATCTCTTTAGAGAACTCTTTTATTTTTTTTCCATTGAAATAGCTATTTGTGTATTAAGAGCGCAAAATGGGACATTGTCGATTGAGAGGTGGTTGCCGCGCGACGCAGGAAGTAGGGAAAATAGTACATTAAAAAACAAATGTCATAATTGTCATTTTATTTTGTGAGAAGGAATTTTTGGGTCATGATGCAGAGCGGAGTGGCCCAACCCTTTGAACAAAATAATCGACAATTATGAAATGAGTTCTTTGTACTATTTTTACCTTCCGTCACCTTTAGGTAAGGAAGGTATTGTCTTTGGTCAAAAAATTCGGTGGTGAGTTTTTAATGAATAAGCACGTTTTAAGGTCCCTAGATTACGATTTTACTATTTTTACGATGATGTCTGTATGTGTGTGTGTGTGTGTGTGTGTGTGTGTGTGTGTGTGTGTGTGTGTGTGTGTGTGTGTGTGTGTGTGTGTGTGTGTGTGTGTGTGTGTGTGTGTGTGTGTGTGTGTGTGTGTGTGTGTGTGTGTGTGTGTGTGTGTGTGTGTGTGTGTGTGTGTGTGTGTGTGTGTGTGTGTGTGTGTGTGTGTGTGTGTGTGTGTGTGTGTGTGTGTGTGTGTGTGTGTGTGTGTGTGTGTGTGTGTGTGTGTGTGTGTGTGTGTGTGTGTGTGTGTGTGTGTGTGTGTGTGTGTGTGTGTGTGTGTGTGTGTGTGTGTGTGTGTGTGTGTGTGTGTGTGTGTGTGTGTGTGTGTGTGTGTGTGTGTGTGTGTGTGTGTGTGTGTGTGTGTGTGTGTGTGTGTGTGTGTGTGTGTGTGTGTGTGTGTGTGTGTGTGTGTGTGTGTGTGTGTGTGTGTGTGTGTGTGTGTGTGTGTGTGTGTGTGTGTGTGTGTGTGTGTGTGTGTGTGTGTGTGTGTGTGTGTGTGTGTGTGTGTGTGTGTGTGTGTGTGTGTGTGTGTGTGTGTGTGTGTGTGTGTGTGTGTGTGTGTGTGTGTGTGTGTGTGTGTGTGTGTGTGTGTGTGTGTGTGTGTGTGTGTGTGTGTGTGTGTGTGTGTGTGTGTGTGTGTGTGTGTGTGTGTGTGTGTGTGTGTGTGTGTGTGTGTGTGTGTGTGTGTGTGTGTGTGTGTGTGTGTGTGTGTGTGTGTGTGTGTGTGTGTGTGTGTGTGTGTGTGTGTGTGTGTGTGTGTGTGTGTGTGTGTGTGTGTGTGTGTGTGTGTGTGTGTGTGTGTGTGTGTGTGTGTGTGTGTGTGTGTGTGTGTGTGTGTGTGTGTGTGTATGTGTGTCCGTGTGTGTGTGTGTGTATGTAACAAAATTTTCGTCTGCGATAACTCTAATACTACAATTCCAAAAATTATAATTCTTTCGTATTCCTCTTCGTTGCATCCATATGAAGAGCTGATTAGATTTTGGTTATAATTGGTCAACCGGAAGTACCCTCATTTGAAGATTTTAACAGTTTTTCTTGAAAAAACGATGTTAAATATCATTTTTTCACATTTAATGTTATTATAAATATTAAAGAACATTGTATTCTCTATTCGATTTGACTGCATTTTATACTTCATATTAAATGGATATAGAGTTATAAAATTATAAAGAAATTAAACTTCATAAATTAACCAGCTATGCTAGAAACAGATACTATATTAAGAAAATTCTGATTGAAAGATGTCAGTGTCAAGTGCAATTGACATATTCGTAGTATATTTGTGTTAGGATCATTTTGCTCGAAATTATCTGTATGGAATTAGTATAAAATACATACAACTGTCGCAAGGTAATGTACATACAAGAAATTTAAAATCTTTTGCAAGGAACTTTCTGTATGGATTTTATAGAAAATATATACGCATTTACGAAAATTCTACCGGTAGATACTGCATCTACCGACTGTGTTCGAAAGCATGAGTGGTAAAATGTTACCGTGTTCGAAAATTGTTCAATATCTACCAGATCCATCTACCGGATTCATGAAGAATCTAATCTCAAAAAAAGGTAGTGATGCAAAGCGAAGCGCGCGCAGTAAAAGTGGAAATGTGTTCAAAGTAGGGCTCTGCTCAGTTTGGTAACTACGTCAAATTTCCAACCTGTTTTAAATTTTCAGATTTTTTCATAGGTTATGGATCTACCCTGTTTACCACTTGCGTTCTTAAAATATCGATTCCGGTAGCTATAACCTGATAAAAAGCTGTTTACTGGTAACAGTTCGCCGGTAGAATTTTCGTAAATACGTCATATAACTGACGGAAGGTAATGTGCTGGCCACATCAGATTTTTTCTCTTTTGCGCCATTTATGTCATTTTTAAATTTAAAAATATCGTAGTTAAAATCTAGAAAATTGGTGTCGGTGATACTAATGTGACAGTGGAAAACTTAAACTCTATTATTTTTGTAACATCAAGTATCTACGATATTTTCTATTTCATTCCATCTTTATTACTATATATCTTTTTTTTTTATTCTTACTTTTAAATTAAAAAGTATTTAAAAATAAAATTCTTAACAAACGTTTGTGCTCATTTATTACGCGAGATTTAACATTTGAAATTTTTTATCATTCATTTCCACCAACCTTAAAAAAATTGATTGTACTAATCTATGACAACTCTCGAATAAGCTACTAAAGAACTCTTTTGGGTGCTGTAATAGTTTTGTTACAGACGCAAAATAGAAAAGCACTTTTGTAATTAATATAATGTCAACTTTTTGTTTGTCAATTTAAATGTCAAAATGGCGTTTTTTTCAAACTAATGCGTTCACTTGTCACTTAAAGCCCTTTAATTCGTTCTTCAAACTTCCACAACCATTTTGAAAATTAAGACATAAATAGCTATTTTGTCATTTTGATTGTCAAAATGATAGCGTTTATCTGTCACTTGCTCGCATTAGTACATTACATTACCTGGCATATTATTATACATTATGAAACTGTAATTTAATATATTGTTTCTCGTTTTTAAGCATTAAACAAAATTAAAAATGTACATGTCACATTTATCAAACTTATTAAATGAAATAATCACGACAAGCAATGATGTATTTGTCCATTTGCAAAAATTATGTATCGCATGTAAAATTTATGTCTCCGTAAATTAACAGAAATTAATCAACGAATTTTTGAAATCCATACATACGATAATTAATAATTGAAACGGTTGAAATGACCACATAAACACCCACAAAGTTTTAAATATTTGATTATTAAATGTAGTGATTTTAAATTATAATTGCACTAAATTACATCGTTTTCAAATTATATCTAGCATAAATAACTGAATCAATTAATTTATTATATATTAATAAATAGTTCCCTATAGAATATTACAAATGTGGTTAATATTAATGTATTCAAAACAAGACCTTGCAATCAATAACTCATTATAGTGGAGTAACTTTGCCAAAGGGAAAGAGACATTAATTATGCTATCTATATTTATTACTCCTACTATTAATTATATGTCACTATTCTCTCAATTATTTCTAATAGGTATACAGTAACATTTAATAATATACGTATATGTATAAATATTATAATCCACCCAGTGTCCAGGCAAGGATAACGTGCTAAGTGATCAACAATGAAATCTTTGAAACAACAAGAGATACGAAATCATTGAAATTATAAAAAGGTAGTAAATATTATTATTGGTTATACCTATACAAAACAAAAACAGTAATCAAGCCGAATAAAGAATAAAATATTCTCTAATATTTATAATAACGTTAAATGCCATATATATATATATATATATATATATATATATATATATATATATATATATATATATATATATATATATATATATATATATATATATATATATATATACCGTGTGTCTGTCTTAAAGGTGTACATAGGAGATTAACATGGGAAATAAGTTTTTTGCAATTTCCTGCTCGCCTCATTATTTTAAGCAAAAACGCGTCAAATAAAAGTTTTAGGGCATAAAATTCTGCATATATATATATATATATATATATATATATATATAGGGTGTACGTCTACAAATAAACCAGCAAATATCTCGCTTATTATTACTTTTAGTGATTTCAGCTATATAACATAAATTATAGTATGTTAACTCCTCTATAAAATTTCGTAAGTATCAATATTATTACTTTCGGTTTTGGAGAAATTGATAGCAACTTTTAATTTTAAAATGGAACACCCTATATATTTTTTCAAATTTGAAAAGTACGTGAAATTTGCTATCCAACTGTATAATCCAACTGTATAAAAACAATCGCATGTTGTATTATACAAAAGAGAACGGCGAATGATTAAATTATTATACTTTTGTTAAATTTAGGAGGTTTTGCATTTCATTTATTTTATATTACACTTTTCAAATATAAAGAATACTATTTAATTAAATATTCAAATTGATGTACAATTACTTTAATGATATTTAATTATTATATCTGATATTACATTTCTTATTCAATAAATTTGTATTGCAATACCTCCTACATTTAACAAAAAATTAATATTTTAATCATTCGCCATTTTATTTTTTAATAATATAACATATGATTATTTTTATACAGTTGGATAGCAAATTTCATATACAGTGGACCCCCGGTACTCCGACAAGTGCAGGGCAGTGTCGGACTATCGAATTTGTCGGATTATAGAGTACTGCCTAAGACCCCCCTATAGTCCGGAATTTTTTACAAACGAGTACCTTGTAATCCGACAAATTACAGATCCAGTGTAAGATTCTATATGTTATACTCTGAAGTACAAATCATACTTCATTATGTATGTCAAATTTAGTAAATTAAACAACACAATAGAGAGCTTACGTTTTATTATGAAATTAACGTCATTAATGCTAGAGAACTTACAAACAATAATAACTTTACATTAGGAATATGTAATTGTGTACAAACAAATGTACATACTAAAATAATCAAAAATTATGAATAAAAATAACCTGCTCAATCATGCATTATCTACATTAGCAAAGACTGTCAAAAAATATTCAATAATAATAGTCATGTCGGATTACAAGGGGTGCCGGATTAGACAGGGGCCGGATTACCGGGGGTCCACTGTACTTCTCAAATTTGAAAAAATTCCGTTTTACTAAAAATCTATCAACTTTCAACATAGGACATGCTACACAAACTACCCTTATTTTTTAACAAAGAATTTATTTACATAACAAAATATGGGGTGTTCCATTTAAAAAAATTAGGGTTTTTGAATTTTGTAAACTGCAACTTTACGTTGACGTAGAAATTACAATTATCAAAACAAAACAAAACTGTTTTTACAGATAATAGAATATTTTTATGGTTTCATATGTAAAATTTTCTGCTTAATACTCTGAGAGACGATATTCCAGATTTAACACCATGCAACTTTTTTCTATGGGATAATCTCAAAGCCGAGGATGTAAAAATATATTTTTATTTTATTTCGAGTATTTATTTTTTAATGCATCTCAAAATTAAGGAGACCGATTTGTCGCATTCTGTAATATTGGAGATATCGGAGTCGAAAAAATCATCACACATATTTTTGTCGTACGACATCCCAATTTCGTCGTGCCTTGTATATTCCCATTTTATTTATCTAGGTATTTTTTTTACTCTGTTCTGTTTATTTTTTCCAAGGTTAAAAAATAAAATTGTGTGCAAAACATAAACGAGTGTAAACTAAACAAAGTTAGATGTCGTGAATTTAAAACAATTTGATCAAAGGTGAAATAACTCACATTCACATAATTTGGTGCACGCAACATTTTTGCTATGCAAATGCCATTTATTTTCGTTTTTATTCATCTGTTTAGCGCAAACGTGCACTGCATATAATTTAGTTCTCTGTAGCGTAAATGGTGCACTGAATTGAAAAATATTGCCAGTTGAAATTAAAATGCGAAGCAACACAACCTTGCAACAAGTGACACAAGCTGCAATTTATTCTACGTCATTATTTACTTTCACGTACAAACTTTGAATATTTTGTTTGGATTCCTCCTCTGTTGTGTTGCACTAGCCTAGAAAAAATTCCGCCCCGAATAGAAAAATACACCACATTTATCTGCTTTTGACACTGGTCTATTAAACATACTCATCTCGTTTGTTCTCGGAAAACAATGCATTTCACTTCAATTGTAGTTTATACGAATATACCACGAATAACACATATTTTCAAAGGAAATAAATTACAGAAATATGGAGAAATACGGGATATTTTATTTAATATTTAATAGAGGCACGAGGCTAAGTATATTAAGTAACCGGGTTTTAATTCAACCAACATCAAACCTCGCGTCAAACTTAAATTTCTTTTTCTAATCTGTAAATAGTACAAATTTTTACTGGACTTTTGCATCACGTTTCATTTAAAATGCACTATGCACGTTATTATTACAACAACTAGTACCGCGGGCATGGCGTCTTTGCCTACACTATAGCCACTAGATAAATCATAGCTGTCTCGTCCGCCATTTTGGTGCTAATTGCAATCATTCAATATCAGTGTTACACTATTTTTAATCATAGAAATTATTCACAATAAGGATTGTTCTGCTCCATATTGTGTAAATCATTTGATAAATGGTTATAATTTTTACATGTAAATATTTTAATATGTTTTATTACTTATGCATACATATATTTTTCTCTAACCTCAAAAATCTGAACTAAACTATTTTTTCTTCTTTTATTATTTTAAATAAGTATAATACGGCAAATATGGAAGTTATTTTTATTATTAAAAATAGTTACTACCTAAAATTATTAGAAATGCACTTCATAATTTACTGCGTTAATTTTGGAACCAATATGGCGGACGAGTCAGCTATGTATTATCTAGTAGCTGTAGCCTACACTGAGTGCAAAACTAAATATGAAAATGGAAAATGCTATTAGATTCAACTTTTAATGAAGATGATCCTTCATTGGTTACAATTTACAGATAAATAATTTGAACAAAAACTGAATTCTCTTCACCACCAAAAAGGAGAAAGGTGTCGTCCTACGTCTTTTATCGAAGCAAAAACATTTTTGCTGTTAAGAAAATAATCGAAAAATATAATAGAGTTACTTATGTTATTAGTGGGTTTTTTCACATCAGCTTTCCGATTGCCTAAAAACGGAATATGTAAGATTTGCCAAGAAACCTTTCACATTATTATATAGTGGCAAACACCAAATTTTTCAAAAATTTATAGATACCATAACAAAATATTTATAACAATTAACAAAAATATTTTATCACATTACAATATGTGCGAGAATGTAGCAAAATATTTAATAAGTTTTATATTTTTGCGTTTACGAGGTGCTACCCAAAATATGCAAGAATTAACTTCTTGCTTCTCTTTGACGTGTTCGACGATTTTTTAATGGCGGACATCAAAAAGCAACGTGTTAACATCAAGTTTTGTTTCCTGTTAGGAAAATCAGCATCAATTTTTGGGAGAACTTCCGGATCGATATCTGACTGTTTTTTCAAATCCTGACACATACTCAAATGGTTAGCCCGCAGGTCGTTAGACGTGTTGTCGTAGAGCGTATGTCATCTTCAAATATTCAGTCAAAATTCGTTTGCACAAACTCCAAGATATTCCAGTGAATTCCTTCAACTCATCTATTTTTCTACGCACGACGATCAGACATGATCGCATCACAATTTTTTTAATCCTTTCGGACGTTCTGGAATTGGAATTCGTAGGACGTCCTGGTCGAGATTCATCTTCACTTAAATTGACATTCGACCACTTTTAACACGAGAAAACCACTGGGATACCCTTGCGTGGCTCAAATCTTCCTCCCCGTCAGTCCTCCGAAGATATGTGAAAGTTTCCGCTGCTGATTTTCTCTACAGGAAAGTAAACTTTACTGCCTGCCATTGAAAAATCGCTGAAAGCGTCAAAAAGCGCTTTCAAAAAAAAAAAAATCACTGAGTGGTCAGATGTTTTCCCAAGGATGACACTTGGGTAAAAGCTTCAAAAGGGTGTCTAGTGAAGACACTTATTGGGAGAAGTGGGAATAATTAGCGCCCTAACAGAGCTGGGCAAAGTACCGGAAAGTATATAGTACTTGAAGTACAAGTATCAAGTATCTTGATGTTTCTAAATGTACTTGAAGTACAAGTACTTTTTTAGTTTCTAAAGTACTTGAAAGTACCAAGTACTTGAAAAAGTATTTGTAAATTTGGGTGCAAGTACTTTTTCAGATAATTGATATTTTTCTGATTATATGAACATTAAAAGGTGATTATTGACAAAAATTTCAATATGCGATATTTATTTGGTTATTTAAAACAAGAGTTCCTCCCTGGGACTGCCGTATCACCTAGCGATCGCATGACGTAAAATTGACGTCATAAGATCGCCAAGCGATACGAGAAGCTATACCGAGATGTTCGAATGACGCCATTTTTACGTCATGTGATCGCCAGGCGATATGGCAAAGTCCTGTCGTTAGGTAATACAAACATTATATGGTATACTCGTATACAGTATGCAGATTAGAATTAATTTATTTATGCCAAAAAATTGCAAATATATCTTTACTTTCATATTATCGCTGAAATTATATTTATTAATGAGATTCAAATGATTATGTATTACAGGAATAACACAACACCACTGCAAAAGAAACACTGACAGACACACAAATCTCATAAAATTGTTAACTTTTAAATTATTCGTCGAACTTTAAATGCATTTAAAGTAATTCAAGTACATTTAAAATACTTCAAGTAAATTTAAAGTAATTCAAGTACATTGTAAGTACTACAAGTATTTAAAAATACTTCAAGTACTTTTCATTGTACTTCAAGTATTTTTCCAAGTATTAAGTACCAAGTAGGTACATGTGAATAGACTTACTTTGTCAAGTAAAAAGTACTATAAATAGAAAGTACTTCAAGTACAGCAGGGGAGATCGGTGTCAATTGTTACAAAATTTAAATTTTTATTTTTCACGAGTTAACGTTACATTTTGAAATTTTGTAATTACCTATATGAGAACCTACCTGCCTTATTGAAAAATATTTTGAATTTTAAACTTTTGAAAATGTGACAAATATAAAAGTATAAGGATTTTTAGTCAAGCATTACAAATGTTACAATTGACACCTAACTGGTGTCAATAGTAACAGGGCCAGTGTCAATTGTAATAAATTTTAACAGTGATGTAATAAGATAAAATAACAGAAAAGAAGAAATTATTGAAAAAATAAACATTTATTTATTACCTCAGAAAATACAAAATTCAGATGACTCATCTAAAAGCAAACAAAATATATATTCTGTTGGTGATATGGACCACATTGACCAATGCCTTTAGTCGCTAACGAAATTGCAGTTTAGGTAAACATAAAATAGGTCTTTCATCGTACAATTTAACTTGCCCGGTGTCCAGATTTTAAATTTTCGCCACTGTAACCAATCTCTTGTGCTCAAAAAATATGGACCAATACATGTCAGAGAGTTTCCTCATCGGAGCCATCTGAAGAGTAATCTGCGACTGTTACTTTGGGAAGTGTTTTTCGTTTTTTTGCTTTCTTCTTTTATGTTTTCGATAGCAGTGGTTATTTCTTGTAATTTTTATCATGATCAATACTGTACTTAATTATTAAACACGTTACAATCGACACCGTGGCATGTGTTACAACCGACACCGCTTTACTTATAAAGATATTATTTGCTTTTTTGTATTTATTAGGTAATAATTCGAAATGTTTTTTAATGAATAATAAAAGCAGATGTAATTCACAAATTGATCCTTAACTTGAAATATTTCCGAGCAGAGCACTTATAGTGGTTTAGAATGTGTGTCACTACTTGTATTTACTTTTTTGTCGATTTATTGACATTCATCTGAAACAGACGCCGTGTTTGCGCGTATGTACTTACACTAAATACCAAAGAGCTATGACTCTTTCTGCTTCACTCTGCAAGCGCGTTTTAGTCTACTTCGAAAAGATGGCCCTGTTACCTACCCTTGTTACATTTGGTACCTGTTACAATTGGACCGGTCTCCCCTACTTGAAGTACTGAAAGTACTTGCAAGCCTAATAAAGTACTTTTCTTGCAAGTATTGCCCAACTCTGCACCCTACCGTCAGAAAATAATTCTCGGTAGCACCTCGTATGTATGAATTAAGTATTATAAATAGTAAAAATTGTGTTTCGATGTGAAGTTATCACTTAGGGGCGGCGAATTATATATTTGCACGCAAGCGGCAGTACCCCTAGGAACGGCCCTGACGCAAAGAAATTCGTGTGCGGATTCATTATGGGTAAACTCCAACAATAAACATGAAGCAGTGAGCCACGAAAAAGCATTCAGCATTCCAAAAAAATATTGATTGGGAGCGTTTAAGAAATGGAAGGAAAGTGTAATGTATTATTATTGACAGGAACTACTTTGATCATATTTAAAATAAAATTCTAAAAAATATAAACCATGTGCCTTTTTCTCAATAATACTAGCGTCGCCCTGACAAGAACAAATCCTACCTCTATTCGACATAAAAACAAATTTCCTATCATATTATTCAAATGAATCCATTGTCTGTACTGCATCTTGTCTGTATCGATGACAGCCAACATAACCCAACATTCGTATCTCCGCAACTAGCAACTTAGATTAGACCGTAACTTTGTTAGTGGGTCTGATTTTGATACGAGATAACAACGCTGTTACGTATCAATTTGAATTATAAAGTTAGAGATGGTTACTCGGGCTCTGAGCTGGTTATTATTCCGACAGAATCATTTTACACAACTTTGATTAAATCAGCTGTAAATATATTTGTATCTACGTTGTACATACAACGAACGCCACGTGTGGTTTTGTAATTGGAACGAGAGCATATGTTATGTTAGAGTTTATTAATTTTTCTTGTGTGGAACAAGGAAGTAATTACAGTTTTCAATATGGAAATTAATTATTTTAATTAGTATTTGTTGAGAAATGTATTCAAATTGTAAGCTTTAAAATAATTATAACCTACAACCTCAAATGATGCTTGACCTAGTTATAAACAATATTTATGATGATTATCCTCATAATATTATTAATAAATATAACACATACATATCTTTTTATAAACAAATAGAAATAAACTTACAATTGTCGGTATTATATCTACGTTTCTGCGAAAACACAACACCATCACAATACAATACAGCACTACAATATACACTGACTGTTTAAAAGATAGACGACGACTACGTAAAACAAGTTCGAAACTGCACGAAAACAAATATTGTTTGAAATATCGATGAAATGAAAATAATGCAAAATATAAAATACTTCGTTTTAAATGGTTTTAAATATGACAGTGTATAAATGGCTCATTTCAAAATTATACGCGGCATGTAGTTGTTATATAAAGTAAATTTGAGTATAAGATTTGGTTTAAATTCATATTGTAACCTTTTTTAATTAATTTGGGTAAAATGTAAATATTAGACAATTATTATTAATTAAAAAGTCGGCTTGGTGGCTGAGCGGCTTAGCGCACATCTCGTAACTCACAGTGACGTCACCCGAACCATGGTCCGTGCGTTCGATTCCCGTCGACCGACAATGTGTGATTTGTCGTAAAAGAATGAATACAGGTACTTGTATTTATTACACTCGGATGCTATAAGCTGGCCACTTATACATCTTAAATAAATGTAGCAATGGCTGAAATCCAACCGGCAGTACGGCAGTTGTAAAACATTGCGGCTCGGTGAGCCCGGTTGGAAGGGTAAACGGCGACAGCTGTATTCAAGCCTTAAATAGATAGATTATGAATTAAAATAAGTGTTTATTAAACTATAATTAAATATTAAAAAGGTATTAAATAAAGACGGTTACTAATATTGAACAATTATTAAACTCATCTAATTAAGACTAAAAGTATAATTAACTAGATAACATTAACCCTACTTACTTTACCAAACACTACTATTTATTTCCACGATATTACTAATTATTTATTTCACTACTCGTTCCAATCTTACACTGCCGGACTGTTGCAGACTCGTGTAGACAGTTTACGCCATATTTATACCATTATATTTTTGTCACTATATACTTATATCATGTTCAACTGTCCGCCTACCGACCTCCACAGCGTCTATATACTCAACTGACTCAACAGCGTCTGTATATTCAACTGCTCGGACAGAAGTCACACCTTTCACCTCACTGTCTGTCTATTTATGTAACTATCATTCTCTTTCCACAGCCTTAGTAGAACCAACTATCCGTATGCCACAATTCTTCAACACCAATGCCGAGTATCCACTCCAACTCGCTGTTACTATCCTTGTATACCTAGCATCACAATACTCGTCAACACTACCGAGTATTCACATCCACAGCTATCCCCGTATACCAGTAACTTTCAGACTCACCGTTACTGTCCTCGTAACTATAGCTATCCAATACTCGTCAACACTATCGAGTATTCACATTCACAGCTATCCCAGTATACCAATAACTTCCAGAGTACCTACTCCACTCGACACTTTACTGTATACGCTCACTACGATACTGCTGTGCTTCTCAAACTCACTAACACTCTATGTGAATATTTCTATGTCTCTGAATGTAACTAACTAACTCCCGAGCATAGCTGCATCCCATTTATACAGCTGTCATTACCTTCTAGAAAAGCTCTAGAATGTTCGGCCGCTTAATAACAATGAACACAAAAGGTTCAAGCGAGCGGAAGTAATTAAACCCGTCGCGGCTTGTTTGTTTACCTAGCCCGGCTGATAGCGTGATTGCGTCAACGCTATATTTATACGCTTGTTCAGCGTAGCACCGAGGCTCACACGTTACAAAATGTTACAAACAAAAACTTATTTTGTATTACTATACAGGGTGAGTCTGGGAAGACGCCCCCCCTCCTTTAACTTTTTTATTATAAGTAATAGAAAAAAATGGCTCATATAAAAGTTTTATTATTTTACATATACTATTTGATGGAAGATGTAGATATTTTTTATAAAGTCAGGTTTACAAGATACGACTATGAACTTTTATTTTTCAAATGGCAAGCTATAATTATTTTAATAAAATAGAAACCGCCATTTTTTTCTCTTTTCAACGATGTATTATCTTTTATGAATGTATTTGAAAAGTGGCTATGTGAAAATAAACAAAACGTAACAATGTAAAACAATTAAATTAATGTCAAAAAAGTATACATTTGTTTGTTACTTAATTTAACTTATTTTGTAAACAAAGAAAAAACATTTTCAAATGTTTACGAAGAACGAATTAATTGATATGATTCTAATAATTGGTGAATCGACTGGAATCATAATTTTGAACATTTATTTTAAGTTGTTTTTGTTACTAAATTTGTTGTTTTAGTTTGCTAAGTTTAATGGCACTGTTACGTTTTGTTTATTTTCACATAGCCACCTTGTTTAAAAATTATTTCTAATATTTCTAAATTAACTCATTTTTCTCGAAATTTTTCAAATACGTTAATAAAAAATAATACATCATTGAAAAGAGAAAAAAATGGCGGTTTCTATTTTATTAAAATAATTATAGGTTGCCATTTGAAAAATAAAAGTTGATAGTCGTATCTTGTAAACCTGACTTTATAAAAAAATATCTACATCTGCCATCAAATAGTATATGTAAAATAATAATACTTTTATATAAGCCATTTTTTTTATTACTTATAATAAAAAAGTTAAAGGGGGGGGGGTGCGTCTTCCCAGACTCACCCTGTATATTCATAAATATAACATCACTTTTTATCTTTTACACCGGACAAAACATTTAAAATAGCATCATAATTATTTGTAAAACGAAAAAGCTGCAATTTTTAACTATTTCGAATCAGAAAACATAACATTTTTCTTCAAAGAACTGAAGATTGTATAAAATATAAGGGGGAGTATATTCAAAAGAAAAATAATTACTTGGTTAAATTTACACTTCTTTCTTTTCATTCCGGTAATTCTTTACCCATCCGTCGAAAATATTTTTTGTTTGATTCCTTAGGAAGAGAGCAAGGTTAGATAAAACTCTATTATCATAAACTACAAAATCCAAATAAATTTTTAAGTTATATTACGGGATTAAAACTGATCCATCTCTCTGGATTTAAATTACATCTCAACTAAACTATATCTTGCGAAAGGGCATTTATGTAGTTTTATACTCGTATAACTGCGGAAGATGTGGTGACATTATCACAAGCCGCTGTAATCCCGAAATCCGCAGAAAGACTCATATGAAAATGTAATTTGCGCTGCCTCTACAACTACATACTAAGCATGTTTTATAATAGTTACTTCAAGCCAAGGAGTTATTATAACTCTGTAATGGCTCTTTTATGGTTTGTTGATACTTACAAACGAAATAATGGGATGCAGTAAAAGGTTATGTCGGATATTATAAGTTTTTTTATAGGAAATATAATAGAGTTGTAGTTGTAAAAGGTTTTCCTATATTTTCCTGAACTTTTCAAGAAGTTTTAGCTCAGTTGTAAAGGTTTTGTGAACGTGGTCTATTATTTTTTGAAGTACGAGGTAAGGTACAGCTGTAAAAGCAAGACAAAGTGTATTTGTGTGTTTAGTGGTGGTTTATTGCTTAGCCCTGCTTTATAGTGAAGTGATTCTATATCTGTTTTCTCTGCCATAGTAACAAATTAGAAAATTGGTCATTCATATTAAAAATAGGTCTTAATACTATATATAGCTAGTGGGGACTATCAAATTAAAAGTTATTAATTTTTAAAATATTCGAATTTTTAATGTTTATAACATCTATATCACAGCATTGCCTTTTCTCTTCACCTCTCTCACTCTTCGTCTATTTTCTGCCATCGCCTTTTTGAAATCAGGAATCAATTTTCAGTAACAGAAAATAACGACATAACATAATATCCATGATATTACTAATTATTTATTTCCACTATTTACATCACTTTTTTATTTATATCACGTTCAACTGTCTGTCAACAGCGTCTGTACATTCAATTGCTCGAAAAGAAGTCACACCTTCAGCTCACTATCTGTATATTTCACTTCCACAGCCTCAGTATCACCGACTCTCCGTATGCCACAACTTTTCAACACCGCTGCCGGCTACTAGCGCGATTGCGTCATTGCTATAAATAGACACTCGCTCATTGCTGCGGCGACGGCGGCGCGGCTGTGACGGTGGCGCGGCTGTGACAGCGGTGGCGACAGCGGCGGCGACGGCGGGCGTTCCACGTTACAATATGGAAATAAAAGGTATGTTGAATAACATACGAGGTATGGCTATAAAATAACGAGATTGATTCAAAAAATTACGCAAAACAAATACTACCATCTTCAATGTATTCTCTTCCCCGAATCTACACTGCCTCATGCGAATATTCCATTGTTGGATGCAATGCTCCAGGCCTTTTTTACCTCTCGCTAAGAGAGGTATTGAATTCATGCTAAAATTCGCAGATCCAGATTTTAGTCAATAAGCACGTTTGAAGGTCCCTAGAATCCGATTATAACATTTTTACGATGATGTCCGTATGTGTGAGTGGATGTGTCTATGTGTCTGTGTGTGTGTGTGTGTGTGTGTGTGTGTGTGTGTGTGTGTGTGTGTGTGTGCGTGTGTGTGTGTATGTGTGTGTGCGCGCGCGTGTTCGTGTGTGTGTGCGTGTGTGCGTGTGTGTGTGTGTGTGTGTGTGTGTGTGTGTGTGTGTGTGGATGTGTGGATGTTGGATCCACGATTTCTCAAATACTATAAGACTTTAAACATTTTTAACTACACACTCCTCAATCTAACAATAATGTGAAGAGTTGATTAAGTTGTGGTAACAATTGAACAACCGGAAGTAGTAGTTACAAGAAAAACATCATCTAAATATTATTTATAGAAAATTTATGTAAATACTTATATTAAAGAACGTTAAATTCTTTATTCGATAAATATAAATTCATTATAATATCTTCAATAGATTTAGAGATAAAGAAATACATACAAAATAATAAAATAAATAAATAAATAAATATATCATCACGGCTTATTACCCATTGCTGGGTGTGCCAATCTGCTTTGTACAGATATCGGTAATGATGAAATATTTGCACGTGCGGGCGCTTACCAGGCGTCACCTCACGGGCACTCAATGCTGGCGTGGAGAGTGCACCACAGGGGTCAATTCTTGTGTCACTGTTAAAAATATTTGTATACCATTGTCAAAAATATTTGTACATCATTATGAAGATTATGAAAATAAAAAAAGTCAACAACGCAAAAGAATATACGTACAAAAGCATATAAAAGGAATTTGCGAAAAAATGACAAATATAAAGAAAAAAAAAAGGAAAGTAGAAAAAGAAAATTTCAGGATATTGAATATAAAGAAAATGTATATGTATTGTACATAATTTATATTAAAATATCCCATAGATTTTGAAAATATATGTGAGAATTATTATGTAGTGAGACATGAATATATGTATTTGTAATTAAAAATATTTTTCGTTTTATGCGTACAGGTAAAATATCTGGCGAGAGGTTATGTGTTGGCCACATCAGAATTTTTTTGTTACATTGTTCATAAGCTCCGCCGATTTTTCTTTAACTACATCTCGGACTTGAGTTTGGTTCCTTTTAAGGCAGATTTAAATTTTAAGAATAAAAAAAGTCAGATGCCGCTATGTCCGATGAGTACGCTTGATGTACCAACACTGTAATTTATATTTCGTCGTCAAATGTCTTGACAGACATGAGTCGTTTTTTTCTGATTTCAGTTCTTTTTCTTCTCACCCGTGCACGAATGGTTATCAAAACCTCCCTGTACTATACTTAATTAACAAACAATCCTTCGAAAAAGAAAAAAAAAAACGATGCCCGTACACTGCCGAGACGCTAATCATCTCCGATCTCTTTCCTTTCGTCTTCAAACTGCTCGAAAACTTAAGAACTAGACAATCATCAACGTATACTTTCTTCAATAAATCGTACGTTTCTGTAGCGGATTTTTCAAGTTTCACTCAGAATATCATATTGACGCTAACTTGATTCCGGCAGAGTACAAGAAAGCGGTCAACTTCAATCAAAGGCTACTGCCAAACACTTTGCCTAATTATTTTGAAATTTTAACCGCGGATGGAGAAAAGATAATAAATTAATATGACACTATTTCCAAATTTACAGGGAAGCTGGGAAAAATATTACTCGTTATTTTTAGCCACACCTCGTGTATAATTTTAGCCAGTAAAAACAGCCAACGCTGCATCCATTTTGAAACTTTACGAGTGTTTATGAATATGGGCAACCACCAAAATCGTACCAGTGTTTATTATCAATGCATATTTATCAATTATTGAGCACGAAAGTTATTTTTTCTACAGTCTATATACAAAGTAGCCATTTGCACTCTCTTTTGTCAACGCAAAATGTCACTTTGCCGCTCATGCGCGACAAAGAAGAAAAACGCTCGCTGCCCAAATTTCTATGTATACAATGTTGAGAAATATCACTTGTCTACATTCTTAATGGAAAGGTTTAGTCAGGAACTAATGGCACTGTAGTTACTCATTTACCATCTTTACACGTCAATCTGACATATAACTGCTCTGTCGGTATATTACATAACCAAATGCCGCGCTACCATGAAAATTAAATAGGGCAGTCATTTACAAAAAGAATGGAAAATAACGATAAAGTAATATTAAATATAAAATAAATTGTGTGAACAGTTGTACTGCCACCTGCAAAAGTTTGGCGTAAACGCTCCCATTGGACATCCCCTTTAATGTACTAGACTCAAATAAATTTTTGTTATGGTGGAGGACCCCATTGTGGCGACTGTAGAAAAAATCTTGTGTGTGTTTCGAGCGTAAATGGACATTGTCGATTTCGAGAGAATGCCGCGCTCCTGCGTCGCTCGGCAACAACCTCCTCTCAATCGACAATGTCCCATTTTGCGCTCTTAATACGCAAATAGCTATTAAATATTTATATATTTCTATAAGAATTGATGTAAATCAATTAATATGACTCATTACATACTGATAAAATATTTAAAAAAAAAATAGCAAAAGGAGAAAGACAGACACACTAATCCAGAGTAATAAAAATCTGATGTGGCCAACACATAACCTCTCGCCAGATATTTTACCTGGATGTACGCCTAAAACGAAAAATATGTTTAAATACAAATACATATATTCGTGTCTGACTACAAAATAATTATTTTAATATAAATTATGTACAATACATATACATTTTCTTTATATTCAATATCCTGAAATATTCTTTTTCTACTTTCCTTTTCTTTTTCTTTATATTCGTCATTTTTTCGCAAATTCCTTTTATATTCTTTTTTACGTATATTCTTTTGCGTTGTTGACTTTTTTTATTTTCATAATCTTCATAATAATGTACAAATATTTTTGACAGAGGCATACAAATATTTTTGACAGTGACATTTATGTGTCAATTACAAACATTTGAATTTCTTGCCTTGTAGTAGTTTGATCTGAGATTTTTTACATCAAATTATTTTATATGCCTTTCTTTATCTCTAAATCTATAGAAGATATAATAATGAATTTATATTTATCGAATAAAGAATTTAACGTTCTTTAATATAAGTATTTACATAAATTTTCGATAAATAATATTTAGATAATTTTTTTCTTGTAACTACTACTTCCGGTTGTCCAATTGTTACCAAAACTGACTGGACTCTTCCGATTATTGTTAGATTGAGGAATCCGTAGTTAAAAATGTCTTAAGTCTTATAGTATTTGAGATAAAGTGAATCCAACATCCACACACACACACACACACACACACATCCACACACACATCCACACACACATCCACACACACATACGGACATCATCGTAAAAATGTTATAATCGGATTCTAGGGACCTTAAAACGTGCTTATTCATTAAAATCTGGATATGCGATTTTTAGCATGAATACAATACCTCTTTTAGCGAGAGGTAAAAAATAAATAAAAGTGAAGAAACATTTATTTTTTTTGCAAATAGGGTTACTATAAATTTAATGTTGGTACTTAGTACTTATACATTTAGGATAATTAGTTCAATTATAAATTTATCATAAATAAAATTTAATTAAATATAACATGGACATAGAAACAGAAATACCGGGAAAACTGATTAATATTAATATTATATTGAAATTTAATTTTTGATACATTTGGATTTTCAATTCAATGTATAAATTTAAAATTCAAATTAGTAAATATTCAAATTGTTAATAAATGAAATATAAACAACAGACAATTTAATATTATTGAAAATATATTCACAATTTTATTTTTCAATTAAAAATTACCTCTACAAATATAAAAAATATATATAATTGAAATATATAAATATAAATGAACCAATATATTACGGAAAATGACGTATGGTCATCACTTCAGGGACAGAGCTGGGCAAAGTACCGGAAAGTAATACTTGAAGTACAAGTACCAAGTATCTTATAAGTAAAATAAATAAATATATCATCATGGCATATTACCCATTGCTGGGTGTGCCAATCTGCTTTGTACGCAGATTTCGGTAATGATGATGACATTTGTATCGTGCGGGCGTTTACCAGGCGTCACCTCACGGGCACTCATTGCTGGCGTGGAGAGTGCACCACAGGTTCCATTTTGTACCATTTAAAAGTCGAAATATTTTAGCGTCGGTCGGGATCGAACCCGGTTCCCCAGATTCGCGACCAGACACTCAGGCACGCGGCCACGAGACCCCATACCAAGTATCTTAATGTTTCTAAATGTACTTGAAGTACAAGTACTTTTTTAGTTTCTAAAGTACTTAAAAAAGTACTCGTAAATTTGGGTGCAAGTAGTTTTTCAGAAAATTTATATTTTTTGATTATATGGACCTTAAAAGGTGATTATTGACAAAAAATTTAATATGCGATATTTATTAGGTTATTGACAACAAGAGTTCCTCGCTGGGACTGCCGTATCACCTAGCGATCGCATAACGTAAAATTGACGTCATATGATCGCCAAGCGATACGAGAAGCTGTACAGAGATATTAGAATGACGTCATTTTTACGTCATGCGATCGCCAGGCGACACAGCAAAGTCCCAGCACTGTAGTTCGGTAATATAAACTTTATATATGCAGTATGCAGATTAGAATTAATTTATTTTCCTACAACCGTGCGTGAAAAGTACTTTTCACACACTCATTACAGTGTGTAAAGTGTCACTTTTCACGCACTAGTGCTTGAAAAGTAAATAAGCGTTACTAGGCAACATTTAAATTTGGTTAATTTACCTGACAAGTATATAATTAGGTAGTAAATAATAATGAAAGTAATAAAATTTATTAAGTAATATGAATATACACTGTAAATGAAACAAATCTAATATATTTTTTTAACAGATTGGGTACTAATATAATTTTTAAGAACATTAACATTTTTTTGGCATGTATGTATGCCTCATGCGTAAAACATCACACTCGACCAAAAAAGTACTACTTTACACACTTGTTACATAAATAACTATTATGCCAAAAAAACTTGCAAATATATCTTTACTTTCATATTATCGCTGAAAATATATTTATTAATGAAATTGATATAATTATGTGCTACAGGAATAACAATCACACCACTGCAAAAGAAACACTGACAGACAGACAATTCTCATAACATTGTTTATTTA